>WAAG01068886.1:4361-26628 GCA_013390105.1 Tichodroma muraria | reverse complement strand
GGGCGCAAAATGGAGCCGCTCCAGCCCGCCCCCAGCGCCCGAGCGGAGCGGCACAGCCGCGACTACAGCTCCCGGCGCGCCGCGCGGAATGCGGGCGGGAATGCGGCTCCCGGCGGGCCCGGCGCCGCCCCGCGGCCCGGCTGGGCGTGCGGGGGCTGCCCGTACCGGGGCTGCTCGCCCTGCCTCGTTCCAGCTGCCTCCTGGCGAGGTGTCCGGGGCGGCCGGAGAGCGCTGCCGTGCTTCCCTCGGGCCTCTGGGGACCCGACCCGGCACGGCCCCGCCGCGCGGCTGCTCGCTGTGCCCGCCACTCATGCGCCCAAGGTTGTTGGTTCCCAGAGGAGAATTAGACAGTTCCCGGTCTGTGTGGTGGCTGCGTTCACAGCATCCCCCGGCACCGCCATTTCACGTTTGAGTTCAGTGAAGAACGGAAATTTTAAGTGGCTCGCGTCTGAGCCGTGCAGACCTGGGGATAACCCACATGTGGATGCTGGTGAAGGCATGGCCGCTTCTAAGGCGGCAGACACCTCCCGAGAGTAACCTTGCCATGTAAGCTTCATCTATAACCCTGTCAAGTGACAGCAAAACAAAAATCCGTTTGTTAAGAGTTGGAGAGAAGCAGGAGAAAAAAGTGCATTCTCCCAGCAGACTCAATTTTATAAAGACAAGCAGTGCCCCATCATAGCACTTTAAAAAAGATGCTGTTCACAGCAGGCTGTGGATGTGCCTGTGGGACAAAGGTACTGCAGGAGAGAGGATGTTCCCACCCCAGAGGTATCCTGGCTTCCACTGTCATTTCTGGCTGCAGACGTTTAGATGTTTAGCCCCTCTTTCTTAGCTTAAATTCCAGTTGGCTGCTGAGCTCCATTTTGTGTGCAGAAGAACTTTGTCCCTCGAGTACTACAGCATAGCTGACTAAGGCAGTTGAAAAAGCAATTCCTGCTTTGGGTAGTGAACTTCGTTTAGAGGAAAACGAGTACTGTTTGCAAAAACTTACAACAGGTTTGGCTCCTGATTGTCAGAATATGTAATTCAAGCACCTGAGGGACCTGTGTGTGAACCTGAAGTTAGCGGTAATGCCTTACTTTGCCAGTAAAATATGTGGACAGGCCCACATATGTAAGTCCATTGGGTGATGCTCTTTGGCTAAAAGCCAGGAACCTCGTGGTTATTAAACCAAAATGTTTTGTGGGAAAATGTTGCTTCCAAGTTGAGGAATACTGAGGAAAATATGACTGTTTCTTAAATCTGCAGAGATCAAAAACCTTACCTGAAAAGGCAGGGGCTCCATTTACAACTTACAGTATGCATTAACTAGAAGACAGAAACAGAATGTTGGAATGACTTGTAACACGTCACCTAGTCTTCATTGTCTTGTGTTTGTTTTCTGTCTATAAGATGCATTGTAAATCAGGAGAAGAAATCATAACTTGTAGCCTGTAGTGACAAGAGAGAGAAATTTCATGTTCTTTGATAAATAAATCCCAAAAGTGTCATTTATTTGACTTAAAAATTGAATTTTGCCATTTAAATACTAGACTTAATAGATAGAGGACTAACACAATATTACAGCTCTGAGTTCTTCAGTGATGCAGTTTATCTTTTCACGCTGTCATCTGCAAAAGACAAGAAAATCCTTCTTTTGAGCCAAAAGACTGATTAGGTAGCGCTCAGAAGTAATGTTAAGCATGAGTGAATACTGCAGAAAGTTATGCCATGTATGGTGTGTGTTATAGCAGTTTGCATTTATCTGAGTATTTGGGAGAGTGAGGAAGTATGGTATGGGGACACTCCAAGATGCTCACAGAGATCAGTCTGCCTGTTTGGTCAAGGGGCAGAGATCAGTCCTGGGCATTGTCACGACAAAAGAAGCACAATATGTAAACCCAGGGACTTCTACACTGTAAAATTGAAAAACATGGTACCTGAGCCCTTAATGGGAACACAGAAAATCTCAGAGAAGAACACAAACCAAAGTCATTGTTTGCCAATCTGTGCTACATTTACTTTATGCAGTGACATGTTTCTGTTCTTGTATTGGAGCAATACACTCAAAGAGCAGTCTGTTTTCTTTTTCTTTATGGCAAATGCTATTATCTGTTTCATTTTCAAAGGTGTAGAAATAGTCAAGATTAGAGAAGCATCAATTTTCAGCCATAAAAGAGAAGTTAGAGAAGCCCAAGGTGCCTTAGATTCACAGAGAGGTGCAGTTTCTGGAAATTTTCTTAAAATATTATAAAAATGTAGAAATCTGGCACAAAGAATACATGAGCATTTAAAATCATCTGTTATTGATTGCCTTTTCCCCTTGATCATCACAGCTGTTCAAGGACAACGAAGAGTGGCCTTGTAATGGCATCTGCCAGGTCTCTCAGCAGTCACAAAAGTATCCTGTCTCATCCATGTCCATCTTATCTAAGGTGTCCCTGTTTAGATCCATTGATACTGTAAATAATAACTCCACAAAATTTAATGTCAATGGAGATCTGGAAAAACTGAAAACAGATTTATCAATTAAGGCTGAGGGAAGGAAGAAGGCACTAAATACTTCAGTCTTCTCTTCTCTTTATCCTTTGTTAGTAGATCTCCAGCCTGACCTAGCAGCGGGTTCATCTTTTCCATTTTCTTCCTTATGCTACTGATGCACCTACAAACCCATCTTTTGTTACCCTTCATGTTCCTTGCTAGTTTCAGTTCCAACTAAGCTTAGATTTTCCCAGTTCTGTCCCTGCATGTCCTTGTTAGCTTGCCCTGCTTCCATCTCCTGTATAATTTGGTTTTGCATTTGAGCTCAATCATTATCTCATGTAAGGTATGTTGCTGGACCTGATTTTGAGTCATGCAGATCTGTTTATAGCTACAGTATATTAAAGTGCACTTCTATTTTAAACATCCCACAGTCTAACAAGAAAAAAGGTCAAAGGCTCAGCTTGTCTTCCCATTTGGACAGAGAATTCTCTTGCCTATGCCAGGGGTAGTAACACAAGACTTTTGTGGGTCAGCCAGGGAAGCTGCAGTGACCTTGTGGCAGAAACCCTCACAACAAAGAACTGGAAGACTAATGAGTTTCTTTCTCATGGTTCTTGCTGAATCAATATGAAAATGGTACTCAGGTAGAGTCTTCTGTGAGCCCTGACTTCTGTTTAAAAAGGATCGACAAGAAAAAGGCTTCAGTGCCTTGACATCCTCTCATGGCACTGTCAGTATGCCCTGTTATGGTACCTATAGAGGTTATTAGCAGGAATATTTATCAAGTCCTTTTATGAAAATATTCTTGGCAATACCCTTGGTCCGGCTGCCTGCAGTGTGCACTGGCTGGGCTGGCACTTCTGCCCCACTCTGCCTGACTGCTTCTTGCTCTTTGTCTGCAGTGCCTCAGCTGCAGCCCTGTGCGCAGCCATCACCAGGCTGCCTTGTCAGGATCCACCCTCTGTGTCACATCCGAGTGTCCAGTAAGCCTGATGGCTTCATCTTGCGAGCCTTGTTCCAATGGACATTTATTGTAGCCTTGGAACTGGCTAATTTTATCTGAGAGATTTTTTTCCATATAGTCCTGCACTGTCCACAAGGTTTTTGAATAGAACAGCAGCTCAAAATTGTAGAGTAAGATCTGTGAAGTTTCATGAACAATTTTGTAGGACATGGCTGTGGTGATGTCCAGCACTGGTCCACTGAAGTCTACACTTCAGAGAGATGGACTGAGATTGGTCTTTGTACAGTTACCAGTTTGACTCAAGGAGCCAAAAAGACATACGATTGTCTGTTGAGTGGATGGCACCTGTTGATTTTCCTATAATAGCCAAGTAAAGAGGAGCAACTACCATGGGAAAACACTTTATGAGGTTTCTTTAGGATAGAATAATGAATAAAAGGACTTAGTAACAGTTGTGTTCCACTTAGGAATTCCATGTATCTTCGATATGATGCTGTGATTGTAATCCAACAGCCAGTGCCTTACAATGACAGAAGACTGCAAAATAATCTTTTTAATGTACTGAAAAGTCATCATGCCATTTTAGTCACCTTCTCTTGGCAAAAATCAAAGTTACTATGCCATTAAACTTTTAGTCGAACAGAATCGAACAAAAATAATCAAATTATTTTCCTGTAAGAAATGCTAAGGCTGAAACCCAGAATTTTCTTATTAAAATCATACCAATATGGATGCAGGTTTATAATATCTGAAGAATAAATAGCTCTAGTTTGCTAACTCCCTTCATGGTATATCTGTTAATCTAAAAATAATAATTTTCAGTCTTAACAGACCAATAAAATGAGCTTTTCTGCTGCTGTCATTTACAAAAGGGTAGTTTCAATGATCTCCTACCTGAAATTTCTATTACTTTACCACTTAATTAAAAAAAACCCCAAACTACTCTAAAATACTATATACTTAACTGAGAATAATCTGGTGAGAGTAGTGATCCCATGAAGAATTCTTGACAGAGAAGATTTTCATTCAAATACTTGACAATATCCATTATCAGTGTTGATTTTGTAAGTGTAGTAAATGTATCACCCGGCAGCAGCCCAAATGATGCTGCATTTATGCATGTCATCCTCATAACAGACCTGTAAAGAATAGGTAAGTAAAAAAAATTTATCAAAAAAAATTTTTACCCCAAATTATCTGTTTTTATTAAAAACTAAAAAAAAAAAAAAAAAAGTGGAGGAGCTGCAGCCGCTGTAGATCAGCAACAACATAAATTTAGATGGGACTGAGTCATAGATAACAAGCTCTCTAGATAAAGAAGCAGCATTTTGAAAATTCAAGAACTTCATTCAGTTTCCTGTATCTCCTGTTTTATTAAATGCTTCATTATATCCAAGAAGGTGTTTATGCTGCCAAGCACTTGTTTTCCACTCTGTTGGAGAAATGACACAGTGATTAGGTAAATAGCAACATTCTCTTAAAGTTTGTATCAAGGATGTACATTAAGAAATCAAGATGGTTTCTGATACATTTGCAGCTAATGTAATTGGAAGAGCTTCACTGAAATGCATTTACAGATTTAAGCTGTGATCCTAAAAATGATTTCATATGGCTGCATGAGCTCATGCAGTGAGAACCAGAGACAGTATGCTGACCTTATGTCAAAATGTTCTTTAAATAAACTTGTTGCTGTCTGGACAATTTTAATTCCAAAACCAGCATTACATCAATGGAAAGTAGATCTAAAATAGATTCATCCAGACATTTAATGAACACCATCCACATCTTAAATGTCAAATGAGAACTAGAGATAACCTACCTGTACTGGATAGATGGATGAACACCAGGATCTTGAATGTATTCCAGTTATTTCACTTTCAACAGGAAGCTTGTGTTTTACTCCTTAGCTTCTCACTTATGAGAAGTACTATTTATTAAAAATATGATTCAATTATCTGTAAAGTCACATCAGTTACATTGTTATTTAGGCCTTGGGTCAAAGCACCTGAGGGTACTTTTATTTCTGTGTAAGTTCTGGATCCATCCTTTATATAGGAAGTTCCAGCATTTTAAAACAAAAATTGTTGCTGGGAAACATACAGACTGTTTAATGGAGAGGTCACTGTTTTGTGGGGAACAGAGGGAGATAGAAATTTTTATGGCTAGGAAAATATTATTTGGGCCTTGGAATGATAAAAGAAATATCTAAAACAAAGATATCCTGAAATACTGTTGGCTTTCCATGCACTTTTGCTATAATTTCATCAGATACTCTATGTCCATTGAGTGTTCATAATCTGGTAATTGAAGAAAGAGCAGATAAACAGAGAAACTGGAAAGATGGAGACCTCAGTTAATCGAACTGACTGAAAAACATTCAGCTATTGATTAATATCACATTTGTAGAAGAACTGCACCTTCAGTGGTACACAACTATTTCCAAATTCTGTTCTAATTCCATAAAACAAATGATGAAATAAAATCAGGAAGAAAAGTAACTAAATTTGCCTGCAGCTGGACTTTAACTGCTAAGCTTACCAAACTGTGCATATTCATATCTCAGTGGTGTCTGAGAACTATACCTGACTGAAAGACCTGTCTGAGTAACATTATAGTGCCATGGAATAATACAGCTTTGACTATTAGTGAGGACACCTTCTCCCTGCCTTTCCCACAGCCTCCTTTAAGCTACTAGGAGTGTGTAGTGATGCCTGCTAGAGTTTGACTTGGAACAGAGACTAGACAGAGCAATAGAATAAAGTAGGTATTCATTAAAGGCCTCCATGGGCACACCTGGGCGCACAAGAGCCCAGCTGGACCACACCCAAGACACACGCAAATGGTCACAAAAATGGACCCCCGATCACGAGGTCCCACACTTTTATAAGTTCTGGTCCATCAGCATATCAGAGTCAAATTGTCCAACCACAGCTTCAGGTTATGAAGCTCCATCCTCCTTGTTTTATTCTTCTCACTTCCCCGTTGTTTTTGTTCTTGGGCCTGAAAGTCGTCCTTGGTCTCAAGTTAGAGAAGGAATTGTTTTGTCTATTTACTCTGTGAAGAGAGCTTAGTAGCACTTAATATGAAACCCAAACCTACCCGCTAAAACAGCACAGAATCTAAAAAATATAAAAGCTAAAACTTAAGGCATCAGTAGAAGAAGGCATTTTAAGGAGAACTAGTAGCAAACCACATTGAGGCATACACCAAGCAGGTGATAGTTCTGCAAGAGTTGTGTTGATAAGCAGTAGGAGAAAATGGGACTTAAAAGAGACAACCTTTTTGTAAGAATAGGCTTCTTATAAATCATGTAGACTAGCAAACTTGAAAACAGGAGTTTCTAAATCTTTAGAAGAGTTCTTAGTTTCTTACACATTGTCTGTGTGTGTGTGTGTGTATGTATGCATGTAACTGACAGTTACACATGCATCCCTAATGCACTGAAACCAGAAAATGTTAGTATGCTTGCTAAACAACTAACTTAGAGAATCCTATAAAAATAACAAATCACATTATGTAATTCTGTCTTGTAATTCTGTCTTGTAAATCACTTGGCCATGCTCAGTGTATTCATTACATTATTAATGAATTCTACTAAAGCATTCATTGATAGGTTCCTTATAGAGATCAATGATTTGTGTCATCCTCCCAGTTATAGGTACAAAGCATACAGCCACTTTATTTTATATGTTGATATGAACATGACTGGTAGCTCAAATACATCAAGTCTGGAGTGAGTTTAAAACCTATGAGTTTTCCTTGAAAATATTCCAAGGAAAAAGAGAATGTGGATAATGAAAGTTAATTAACAGCCTTCCAATATTGCTTCCTTAATTTCAGTTGGCAGAATACTTAGTTGGCATTAAATACATAGGATAATAATGGATCTGGCTACAAAAGACCACCATCTCTGAAGCAGATGATTTGTTCAATTATCAAGACCCAAGCAATTCTCTTTCAATACATTAGAATACCGCAGGGCTAACAGAAACTCAAAACTCAAACAATTCAGCTCAGTATTAAACTTTCTAATTATGGCTTCAGGCATAAACGTGATGCAGGACAGAATCTATTCTTACTCTAACAAACTGTTTTGAGTTTCCTGAGAAGCTGAGTTTCAGAGAAGACTTAAGAAGCCTAAGAGCCTCTCATTAACTGTTTACCAAATACTGAGCAAAACTGTTGAGTTTGTTTAAGGTCCCAAAAGCAAAAGCAGCTGGTAGCTCAGTTAAGATTGGTCTAGTTTCTTTTTCTCTCATTTCACTGGAAAATGTAGTTCCAGAGAAACTGAGCTTGAAATTTCAGTTTTCATACCTTGTCTAGTGATAATATTCCTGTCCAGTCTGACTAGAATTTGAATCAGTCTATGGGCTCAGTGCTCTCAAGAGGGATGGTAAGGCATCTCTTGCATATGACTAAAGGCATCTCTTGCATATGACTAATGGATACAAGTTGCTTCACCCAAAACTTAGTTCAGTTGTTTCTATGATACATTAACTTCCAGACTTATCTCAATAAATGAAATATTTGGAAAGTTATAAATTATGCAAATTCTGCTCTTCTAGATGTGAACATATGTGTTACTGGCTTCAACTTAAGGTGTTTCCACAAAATAACCAAACATATGTGAGATAAATTAATGATGAATCAAAGGATTCTCCTCCTTCCAATGGATCTGGTAGGAGAAAAAAGACTAAATAAAGCAATTTTATTTTCTCTGACTTGATTATTCTGCACTTCAGTTGCATAAAAAAGTAGCAGTTAGTAAGTAATGCTAGAACTCACACCATTAAGAAGCAATTTACTGAAATTGCCAGAATGCATAGGTTACCATTTCAAGGGGGAGAGTGAATTATTTAAGCCCTGCTGTGAAAAACGGGATAGGAAAAGCCCATTTCTGGTTATAGCAACTTTTGATCTGGAGTTATGCTATGTTGCCATCTAGTGACAAAATAGAAAGGTACAACAGACGGCGGCCGAGGGAGAGGAAACCCAACCTACATAAACGGCACTGTTTATCTCAGTGAAGATCATACCCCTTTCTTGCAGTATAATGAATAGCATTAATTACATGCTGAGAGTAAACTCTTTAATAAAAAGAGGGTAAAGCCACAAAAATAGAAGTGAACATTTTATAATTGGAATTAAGAGAGTGTACAAAATGGGTAATGTCAGATGGCAAATATGCTGCAAGAGACATCTGCAGTTGAGAACCCCTTGTAAAATACACTTTCAGAGTCATCCTCAGTACCCCATGAAAAAATTAGCTTTGATAGATTTGGATTATCTTTGGATTAGGAAGGCCTCTGATGGATAAAATTTTACAGATCACAGAACTTGTGGCAAATACTTTTGCTACATGTAACTCCTGGTATGTTCCCATCACTGTTAGTTACTTCTTTGTTCGATTTTCTTATAAACTCTCAATCAAGTAAAAACTGTGAATTTTTGATCTTGCTTTATATTTACTCCATAAGCTTCTATTAAAAGAAAGTAGAACAATTACATGCAGTGAGTTTTTTAGGACTGACAGAAAGGCTTACTAAAGTTTAGGTACTATGGTGAATGAAACAAAGGGCAGCTAAATGCAGATACTGTCTTTAATCTGTCTTCAAAGAGAAGGAAAAATGGCAAAATCATTACTGAAGCACAAAGTTATCTCAAAGTAGAATAAAGAGACCCAGACATGGGCATCTCATCAACTTTCTTTCATCATGGTCCTGGTCCTACACATCATTGGCTGTTTGTAGAGTTGAAAGTGTAACAATTTTAAGTAGCATTCAACAAATAAAAACAAACCAAAAATTATTCTGTATCCTAATTTTGGATGCTCCTGAAAATACTTCTGTTTTTCAAATAAGTATGAACAATAGATACCTGTCTCAAATTCCAAAAAAAGTTTGCACAGTCTCTGAGAACACTGTTTAAGTTTATTAATAATTATAAATTCTAATTAATTATTATTAAGTTTATTAATAATTAATAAAGTTTATTAATAATTATATTTTAGTTCCCCTAGGATAAGGCTGTTTATTACATCATTTCTTTTTTGAAATTCTTGGAAAATGCTTTGGTATTATAAAATAAATTTTCAAACAATGGCATACCAATACAATTATATTTACTCAATCTAATAATTTCAGAATATACAACACTCAGTTTTCACTGCATTCTTTCCATAGCAGCAGATAAAAAACAAACCCAGTTTCCTAACATCTAGTTATCTAACAGCAAAAATGTCTTCACAATATAATTAATATTGCTATCTTTTTCTTCTCTTTCATTTTAATCTTGAGGATACTAAGAAATGCTAAAAAAAAAAAAAAAAAAATAAAATGATGGCAACCTAAGAATAAAGAAAAAATCAAAATGAATTGTGATGAAGCCATGGATGCATATCTTGTGCCAGATACTTTGCTAAAGACTAATTACTTTCCACCAATTATTTAGGTCAGAAATACATTCCTAACAAAACTTATTGCACATACTAATCCCTACAACTAATCCATGTGGGATAATCTCTTAAATGAATCTCCATTCAGTTCAGAGATCAATCTGTAGAGATTAGCTTGTACAATAGGTAGTCACATTTTAGGTCTAAATTAAACAAATAAATTGACATTCCTGTTGCTGATATTTCATGACTTCCACAATGCTTTTGCCTAAACATTCTTCTGACAGTTTGCCAAACAGGTGTATGAGGAACCCTGAGAAGAGTCTTTGGTTTGACTGTCACATTACTGCCAGTTAAAGTTTCTGAATAAAATTTTCACAAAACCTAAAACTTCACTGAATCACTCAAACTTCCTAATTGTTCTATCTCTATGAAATAGATAATAGGCTTCACCTTACTTATTATACCTGTGTTACTGCTGCAGTATTGTCAGGAAAGAAACCCCTGCAAATTTATTTTTCCTAGCACAGTTAAAGCAAGTAAATAAAGATGTATACAGGCAGTATATTTCAATAAGACATTTTCACTTTCAACAGGTAAACTGTCACAAGACATGCATTTAACTTTTTCTCTTCAGTAGCATAATTTCAGCTTGTGATGGAATAATTGCAGTGAGATCTATTTGGAAGGATCTGCAGTTTCAGGATCATATAGCCACAAAATGAACTTGTAATGAGAAAAAGAGAGACACATATTGATAGTTTTTAACAGATCCTAATTTATCACCACCATAGCATTTCTTCTTGCAACAGCACACAAGATAATGTAACAATATTAATTAACTTAGGCAAGGCAAGTGCTGTAAGGTAGTCTTATACTCTGATTCTTTTTGATTTGCACAGGCAACAACAACTGACTCAATCCCTGTCACGGAGTCAGGGAGTGCCTCATTTTGGAGGCCATCTCTACTCACATGGATGACAAGAAGGTGATCAGGAGTAGTCAGCATGGATTCACTAAAGGCAAATCATGTTTGACCAACCTGATTGCTTTTTATGATGAAACAACTACCCGGATGGATGAGAGGAGAGCAGTGAGTATTGTCTGCCTTGAATTCAGTGAGGCTTTCAAAAAGGTCTCTCAACATCCTCATAGGCAGACAGGAACTGTGGACTGGATAGGTGGGCAGTGAGGTGGATGGAGGCTTGGTTGAACACCAGATCCCAGAGGGTCCTAGTCAGTGGCACAGGGTCTGTTGTGAGGCCTGTCACCAGTGGTGTCCCCAGGGGTCAGTACTGGGCCCAGTGTTTGTTTCACAAGTTCATCAATGACCTGGATGAAGGGGCAGATGCCTCCTCAGCAAGGTCACTGATGACACAAAGCTGGGAGGAGTGGTCGATGCCCCAGAGGGCTGTGCAGCCCTTCAGAGGGTCCTGGACAGACTGGAGAGATGGGCAGGGGGGAACTGCCTGAAATTCAACCAAGGGAAGTGCAGGGTCCTGCACCTGGGTAGGAATAACCCCAGGCACCAGTACAGGCTGGGGGCTGACCTGCTGGAAAGCAGCTCTGTGGAGAGGGACCTGCAGGTGGACAATAAACTGTCCGTGAGCCAGCACTGTGTCCTTGTGGACAAGAAGGCCAATGGAATCCTGCGGTGCATCAAGAAAAGCATTGCCAGCAGGTCAAGGGAGGTGATCCTGTCCCTCTACTCAGCCCTGGTGAAGCACATCTGGAATGCTGTGTGCGATACTGGGTTCCTCAGGAAAACAAAGATGATTAAGAGACTGGAGGAAAGGCTGAGGAATGAGGAAAGGCGGAGGGAGCTGGGCCTGTTCAGTCTGGAGAAGAAACAACTGAGCGGGGACCTCATCCATGTCTATGAGTATCTAAAGTGAGGGTGCCAAGAGGGTGCATCAGCCTCTGCTCAGTGGTGCCAAGCCAAGTAGGACAGGATGCAATGGCAGAAACTGATGCACAGGAAGTTCCACCTGAATTTGAGGAAGAACTTCTTTACTGTTTGGGTGACTGAGCACTGGAACGGATTGTCCAGAGAGGTTGAAGTCTCTGGGTGCAATCCTATGGTCTAGGATGACCCTGCTTGAGCAGGGGGCTTGAACCAGATGACTCGCTGTGGTTCCTTCCAACCTGCCCCATTTCTGGGATTCTGTGAGGGAAGCAGCACCTCCTTTCTCAGAAATAAAGGGGAAAAGGATAAGACTTTATGCAGAAGAATTTTTTGTCCTCTTATGACATCACACTTCCCTCAGGAGCCCTTTCTCAGTCTCACTCCATTCTTGTGTGCTGTGCAGGTATATACAGCCTGTTCTGCTGCTGCAAAGGAAGAGGAGTTACTGCTGAATTTGTCAAGGGAATGTTACAAAGCTGTTACTTCAGTGTGTATCACGTATGCTTCCACGACTGGCACATTGCTGACATACTGCTGTGTCAGTCATGAAGACTAACACCTGGTATTTCCATCTCATGGTACATGCAAGAAGAATAAACATTCAGTGGGATGGACTCACCACCTTCCCCACAAAGTATCGCGGTGTAAGGATGTGCACAGAGGCAGTTTTTAAAAAACAGCTGACGTGCTGCAAGTTTACATCCTACAGTTTGCATCCTGTAGTTTCCTATTCATCTGCTCAAATCAAAATGCCGAGTCTTGCAATCCATCCTAAGAATAGGGCAAGCTGAGTAATCATACAGCTGCTTGCTCAGAGGTGGCTGAGTAGAAGAACTTGCACAGGAAGAATATAAGCTTGCCTCCACAGCTGTGAAGTTCAATCATTTTTAGCAGACTGCAAACTACTTATGAATTCAGTTTGTTAGCAAGGACACTTTTCTTTACTATTGAAGGCTTTCATATTTTCCCACATGATCACAATTTCTCAAAGAGGGGTTGAGGTAAGAAATAATGTATGTTATCCACTCTTTATATTGAATTTGGCAGATGCTATGAAATAAGGAATTTTATAAATAAGATGATACTAGTTTACTGTACCAATAGAATGTTTAATCAGAGTCATTGTATGCCACACACATTTAAAAAATTTCAAACAAGTACAGAAATTCAAAGACATTAATAATGGGTTGGTCTGCCAAAGTCTGTCATAATCAGCCTGAATTTGTGTCAAAATTGTTTTCCATAAAAATGAGAAAAAAATTGGAAGAGCTAAATTAAGATATAAGGCCAAAGAGTACATTCAAATTTAAATTTACCTTGGTTTCACTGATGGAGAGTGGATCAGTTCTACAAAAATAGTAAATTATGCATTAAATTATCATTTAAAAGATTGCTGTTGAGTATTTTAAACAATTTAAATCAGTCTGCTTGTATAAGATGTATATATAGTGTCTAAAGTAATTTTTTAACATACTGGCTTTTGTTGTTTTCACTGCATAAATATTTTAATACTTAAAGAGAGACCCTTATTTGCTGAGGTTTCTCATTTTTAAACATACTCTAGGCATTTTTCATAGTTTTTCTCTAACACAGCTTCTCTCTCACCAAAAATATGTACTATTTAAAGAAAGCAAGACTTCTGAAAATGTCACCTTATTTAAAGTTATCAGATTAAAAAGATCAATTTTCAAGGAAGTTTATCTGTTGTATCAGAGTGCACAATGTGTGTTGTGCCCTATATGAGGAGAGGACTCACTTCTCAAACAGAGGAGACACATCCCTCCCTGTAACATGATGGGGCAAAGAGCTGCTTGTGTTAAAATTAGAGCCTCAAAGTTTTCTGCAGCCTTACTGCAGCTGGAATGAACAAGGTCCAAGGGTGAGGGAAAGGCAGGGAAACTGCTGTATCTTGGATGTCAGAAATACAACAGAATTAGGTTATGAAATCAAAATGTTAAATAAAATTTAATTTAAATAAATAAAATTTGATTTAAATAAAAAATGTTAAATCTGATTAAGTCAACGCTAAATCATCCACTCACTGCCTTCAAAAGAGGTCAAGAATTCATCCATCAGTTAAAGTGGAAAAAAGAAGTTGTAGACCATGATCAGAGTTTAAAATGTGGAAGCATGTTTTAATCACCCCTCCAGTAAAATGTTCGAGAACTATGGCAGAGCTCAGGGGTGATCAGCGGAGTCACTGGCATTCCCCAGGGATCAGTACTGGGTCCAGTCTTATTCAACTTGTTTGTCAGTGGGATAGGAGGCACCCTCAGCCAGTTTGCTGACGACACTGCTCTGGGGGAGCGGCCGATACACCCGAAGGCTCTGCTGCCACTCAGTGGGACCTTGACAGGCTGGAGAACTGGCCAGAGAGAAACCTGGTCAGGGTCAACAAGGGCAAGTGCAGGGTCCTGCACCTGGGGAGGAATAACCCCAAGTGCCAGCACAGACTGGGGACTGACCTCCTGAGGAGCAGCTCTGCAGAGAAGGACTGGGGGTCCTGGTGGTGACAAGCTGACCATGAGCCAGCAGTGCCCTTACGGCCAGGAGGGCCAAGGGTGTCCTGGGGTGCATCAGAAAGAGTGTGGCCAGCAGGCCGAGGGAGATGGTTCAGCCCTGGTGAGGCCACCTTGGAATACTGTGTGCAGTTCTGGGCTCCTCAGCCCAGCAAAGACAAGGAGATATGGGAGAGGTCCAATGGATGCCACAAAGAGGACGAGGAGTCTGGAGCATCTCTTATGAGAAGAGATGCAGGAGCTGGGCCTGTTCAGTCTGGAGAAGACTGAGAAGGATTTCATTAATGCATTTAAGCTTCTCAAAGGAGGGTGACAAGAGGATGGTGCCAGGTTCTTTACAATGGTGCCCAGTGACAGGATGAGGAGCCATAAACTAAAACACAAGAAGTTCCACCTCAACAAGAGGAAGAACTTCTTTCCACTGGAAGTGGCAGAGCACTGGAACAGGCTGCTCAGGAAGGTTGTGGGGTCTCCCTCTCTGAAGACATCCAAAACCCACCTGGGTAAATTTCTTTGTAATCTGCTCTATGTGACCCTGCCTTGACAGGAGGGTTGGACTGGATGATCTCCAGAGGTCACTTCCAATCCTAAGGATTCCGTGTTCCTGTAACTACAGATTATCTTCAAATTTGCTGAAAAAAACCTCTATGACTACAAAACTAGATTTGTAGTTATCAAGCAAATACACAAGTAATTTTAATTACTGCGTCTGAAGTGGAAGACGAAAAGGTTGATCTATGTTTCTTCTAGGATGAGAGATTGCTGCTATTAAGGCTGTTTTTGGCTTCTCGTCAGTCATGTTTTGTTTAAGTTTGGTAACTGTGCTCAGTGGATTCCTTCCAGCAAAATTTAAACAAACAAAATTTAAAAGAGCAATTAAGTGCTCTTTTCTACAGCAGTATCTGGGAAATTCAGGAAGACATTCTCAGAAAATACTAACACTAATCAAACAGAAGACATGTATGAAAGATTACCCTGGAGTTGATGGAAAAAAATCCAAGTAGCCTTACTAGTCTACTGTACAAATAAACAGAACAGTTACACAGCTTTGAGGGCAAGTACATGATGCTTTAGATTCACAGGAATTATCAGAAGGGCTCAAAACTCATGAGAAACAAATCCTCTGCTATTTATTTCTATTATGTTTCAAGAAACAGGACTTTGTATACATATTTCATAAGCAAAAATATTCCATTAAAATACTCCTGACTAGCTATTACAGATGATTTCCTCCTTAATAAATAAAGCAAGCCAAATACTAGCAAACTCCATGGATGATAGGAGCAGAATACAAGTTACTGTTTTCACCTAAAAGCTAATGGGTTTATTCAGAAAGTCTACAGAGCTTTTTTCAGTAGTCTCACAACCATTAGACTTTTCCTTTCCTTTTTTCCTAATGATTCCAAGTATAAGGTGATCATAACTCTGGTAGGCTTCCTAGACTAACTGCCAGGGTTCCTGTCAGGTCTTGCTGTGCTAAAATATGTGCTCTTATGTTCACTACTTGTTTTTCCTGGCCTCTCTAGCACACTTCAAGGGCATTCTCTCTCCTTCCACACCAGTGGCACTCTGTTCAGTTACTTTTAATTCCTACTTGTTTGAGCAGATGGTTTTTAGCTGCAACTTTCTTCTTTGTAATCTATTGCTCACAAGCTGCCTTCTGCAATTCTGTCTTGAAATGCTGATTTACCTTGGGCAATGGGTAGCTGTGGATTTGTTCAGTGCTACATCTGAATTCACACGTTAATATCCTTCATTTTTAGGCACATTCTAAGTACAGAAATTTCTTATGGATTTTAAAAAAAGGAGTTCTCAATTTGACCTGTATATAGATATAAAATATCCAACATTATCTGAAAATCATAGATTCCAAACTGATAGATTTTTATTTTATTTACATAGATCATTAAATACTATCTGTTATTTTCTACAGAAAATTATACTATTACATGTTTGTATAAAAATATTTATACAGAAAAAAAATGTTACCTGTCTCTTTGTGAAGCTACCATCACTTACCGCATGAAAAAAATTAGAATGATCAGGAGTACATTTTGCTTTGATATACTGTTCTTCCTAGTCCTATCAGTTTATGTTTTGCTTGTATCAATATGTACATCTATGTAATGCTTTATTACTTGTAGAAAAAGCTTTGATTTGTGGATAGTCCAGTTGTGTTCAGTGAGACGATTTACAAACGCATGGGCGTGCCTGGAAATTCAGAGAGAGTTAGCAAACACAAACAGGCATCAATTACTTTCGATGTTCATGAAATAAATTTCAGCAATCTCATCTGGTAAGAGAAAATATGAAATTAAGAGACATTCCTTTCATTTTTTGCATCCATTGTTACTTAATATCAATTATGTCTGCATAATGTTTTTTAATCCCCCATTTAATGTAAGATTAAAATTTGGTAACATCCTACATTCCTTTTAAGCCTTAATTATACTACAGAATACAGAAAGAGGTGTAAAACCACTCAGTGGTCATTGCAAAAGCTGAGGGGTTTTGCAGCTGTACATGAAAACCGTCTGCCTTTTGTCCCCAGAGAAGATATGGGACGCTGCTAGGTCTGTAGAGCAGAGTATCTGGATGCTAAAGGGATACATGTAAAATATTTAATATTGATATAAAATAAATGAGGCTATCAGAAGTCTTAGATTCATTGATTCATCAAACCATCTCTGCACTAATGAAACTCTGTTCTTACTTGGCAGTTTTCCTTCACAATCTTTTAACAATAAAGATGGGTTATTTTGTAAATAGCATATCCAGTTCTGGAGCTCCACTTCACTACAGACTATGGAGCTATGAGAGACATCTGCATTCTAAAGTATCACGAATATACAATGATCAGACCACAAATTTATTTACACAGACTTCATTTTCACTCTGTAAGTCTCAGCAAATGGACAGTTCAGTGTTGGTTTTGGTGAACTAAAATTATTTTAAAAATAACACACAAAGGCTTAACCCTCGTTAGCATAAGGACAACTAAGAATGTATTCAGATTAAACCTTGAAAATTTAAGATTTCAGGATCACCTGAGGAAAAAACTCACATTTCTTTTAAACTGAGAATATATCTACAGTTCAGCATTCCAATGACAGACAATCTACACCTCTGAGACTGAATGATTATAGCATTATTTATAAGCACACTGGACCAAATGTGAAAAACAAAAAGAGAGAGAAAAAGAAATAATAATTTGAGAGAAACTCGAGCCTAAAAGCACGTAAAATATTCATAAAGCTTTTGGATCATGTTTTTCTTATATGTATGTGAGACAACCTGGCTATTGTACACTGTCAGTGACACTTTGGGGAACTACAAGAAGACTGCTTCTCAACAGCTCTATAAACAAGTCTCTGAGTGACAGGCAGCTGGCAGGGCGCATTTCCCAGCCCCTGAGCTCTCTGAGAACGCAGAGCGGGTCATTCTAGAGGCCAACACATCTTGATCACCTGCCTTTAAGGTCACACTTCGCCCCATTCACCTGCTTAGTCTCATACTATCATGGCCCAAAACATCAGATAGGATTAATAGCAAAAGAAATTAAGGGTTTACGAGACTTGGGTATATGGGTTCCAGGTTAACAAAGACAAAACTCTTTATTCTAACCTGTATTTAACAACCAAGTCGAATTTCCATTGATGCAGTAGCTCTGTGAACTCAGGGTGCTGTTTTCAAGCAGATTAAGCCTGTGTAAACTGGGGCTACTGTGTTCCCCCTCCCTTGAGCTGACACTTTTGCAATGACCCGAATAAGGGAACTATTCTAACAAAAAAACCCCCAGACCTAGGAAAAAGGGAATGCTTTCAGCAAATTCAATATCTTTCTTTGTCAAGTATTGTGTGAAGTTTGGCATCCTGTTTTAAGGAATAAAAACAGATTTATGCCTTCATTAGGGATTTTTTGTTTGTTTCTTTCCTTTACACAGTGCTTCATTCTTTCTGACTCAGAGAGACATATTCTGAGAATCATAAATCTATAAAGTCCTCAGAAAAATTAATCACCCAGCATCTTCCACATTTCCTTTCTACTAGACTTCCAATGGCTCATGCTGTTAGAGACTGAGACACAACACAGTGTCTTTCTACACGCTTAACCTGTAACACTGAGGAACAGGGAACTTATTTACAGCTGCCTGGAAGGATAACCTGCTGCTCAAATGGCAAATAGCAGTGAAGTTCTGGGGGGAATACTGTAGTAAAAGCTAACTTATATGTCCATTTTCATATTTAACATATGATAAGCTCTTTAACATATATCTATTTAAAGTACAGTATCATACATACAGAAATCTTAATTCATTTCTGCTCTGCAAAGACAGCAATTTGTTTGCTGTTCTTTTAGAGAAGAATGGAGTATGCAGATAGGAAGAACTCAAAATTTTTTTTTTGTTTTTTTTAGTATTATTATATAAGATAGTTGTATTTGCCATACAACTACAATACAACAAGTAATCATTCACAAATCTCATTTTCAGGCAAAGGATTTAGCTTTACAACTTGTCAACCACAGTATTTTATTTTCCTGCCTATCTCCAGTCTTGTCAGCTGCTACCTCATTTACACTTGCATGTAAAAAATGTGCATCTGTAAATTGCTACTGTAATTTCAAAAGTATTGTATATTATCAGAGCTATTCTCCCACTGAATTCAAACTCTTGCTATTGTGGTGATGTTATGATTTTTTACCTTTTATGTTCTGCAGTACATACATCAGGAAATGTCCACTCAATAAATGAAGTTCTTTCATATTCTAGATACATCTAACCAAAGGGTTGAAACACTTGCTAGTGCATCTAAATATATAATTTGTGACAACATACAAAAAAATTACTTTGTAATCTCATTTTTATCATGATGAAAAAAGATTAATGAATGTAACAAAAATAATTATGGGAAATTTAAAATGGAAGAACTAATTTAAAAATAGCAATAACAGGAAACAAGCAGGGATCAATTACATTAACACACTGTTCAAATAAAATTATGTATGTCCCGACTGTATGATTTCTCTTCCTCCTAAGCTAAGCTGACAGCATTCTGGAGAGTTTGAAGTACTACAGATGCCAACCATGTCTGGCACAGTGATTCTTAGGCTTTTTTTGACTGAAGTTTTCAACACCTAATAATTTTTGTGAGTCACTGTACATCTTAACATCAACTTACAATAAGAAAATGCTCTAGAGATGCTGTAAATAATCAGAAAGTATAACTAACTTATCTTTTACTGGATTTTTTAATGAGATTAGTGAAAATTTTCAGAATTTTCTTCTTTAACACTGTTGTGTAGGACACATGCAGATTAGCTAACCACGGCCCACTTCTGCAACCACTGTTTTAGTGTAGATAAGACCTCCCTGTAAAATATCTGTATATTACATCATTGTCACAGGCAGAACCAATTTTAACAGAAAACTCCTACCATAGGCCATATGCCCTGACATTTTCATTGCCAAGGGTCATTTCGTCAATCTGTATCTTTCCTGAGACTCAGAAATTGCTTACAGTAGGAGAAACCATATCAGGAAAGTATTAACATCACTCAGTAGTCCTTCAACACAATTAAGAAGTATCATTAAGGAGAAAGAAATAGCACACTCTGACCCATGAGCTAACAGTCCAGCTGGCCTTGCTTGTTACAGCACTTTCCCTTCATTCATGCTCACTCTTGATTTTCTGAACTACTGAAGTTCTTACCCAAATTCTCCTCTAAACTACTTGGTATGTAATTTTTTAAATGCATAATCAGAATATGTGGGATACTTCATTAGTATAATTGAAAACACGGGGATGTAACCATTTCACATATATCTTTAACACGTCTGAATGAAATGCAGATCTCACACTGCTTCTGTCCAGTGTTTATCAAAAATTCTTGAGTCTCTTGTATTTATTGGGAGGCAGGAAATGCAGTCAGATGAAAATTCTGAATGTATCCAAAATAGAGTGAAATTTGTGATAAATGTAACTGCCTCTGTTCTCCATAGCCAGTCAATAACATTGCAAACAATTCAGAAGACAATACAACCTGAGCTTTACCAGTGTACACTTCTTCTACACTAAAACTTGTACAGTTTTACAAAGCCAATCCCACATACCATCTTGCTAACACCAAAAAGGCAGTCACATTCCTTCATTCCTTTAACATAAACTCTTGCCATTTTGTGCCACCTCTAAATGCCCGCCTGGCCTCTCCCAGAGCAGATTCAGCTTGACCAAGTAGTGAAAAAATCAAATACAGTCCATGTATGTTAGAGGAAAAACCCATGACAGTAGGACTGCATGTTCTTGCTGTTTTTCTTGCTTATACCAGATGAGCCACAACAAGTGCAGGTTTTGGTAAAGGGCATTAGACACCAGTTGTTTGTGCTTTGGTCAAAAGTTACCAGTTTTTAGAACTACACTACGAATACAGTTAGTGAATACTGCCAATAAAGAATATTTAGGATCTTTTAGTATTAGAATGAAAGCCTCTAGTTTGCAAAGAAGAGGGGATGGATGATGGACCCACATAATACTGTATATTACATAAAAATTCTAAACCTTGCAGTACCAACTAGTATTGATTAACTTGATCTTCATTAAATATTTACAGGTTTTCTGGAAGTGAAGTGTTCGTCATTTTCTTCCCTAACAATAAACCATACCAAAACAATCTCAGAGCTCTCCTATACCAAATAAAAATAGCAGAACAACAGATTCCTGTGTCTGAGACTCTTTGGAAAGTGACATTACACTAACACCCCATTACTAGGACACTCAAATTTATTTTGAGATCCAAGGTAATATTTGTTTTGGCAACAGTGAAGTGTTAATATGATTCAGCTATACTGGAAAATCATATCCTGAAACAATCTTGACCATTGCTCGAGGAGTCATGAGATGATCTATGGCCTCAGAAGTGAGTGCACTAGAGCAAAGTTTGCCATTGTGTCAAGAAGACTGGAGAAAACTTCAGGAGCTCCATGTGGCTTTTAGTGACTTCCCACAAGCTCTGTGCAGGAATACAGAAGTCATGACTATGTATTATTTTTAGCAAAAGCAGAGAAAATATGGACTATAAGGTACCTTTAAGGAACTATGCTCCTTGAATTGTATACACACAATTGCTTCCCATGATTTGCAGTTGCTCAGTATCTTCTTTTTCAACTGACTAATTTGTCATAGCATCCAGTAGCACTGACATTAACGATTTATATATTTCCAATTGTTTAGGAAAAAAAGAAGTTCTCTGTCAATGTTGTATTTGTTGTATTTAATTATGCATTACATACCTCTCTAGCTTTACAAGACACAGTTAAACTTTTCTCCAGCGGCTTTTATAGATCCTCAGCTTCTTGGCTGGAGTAAATCTGAAGGAGCGAAGAAGCAACTAAAATCAAACACTACAGCCTGCCAGACAGCTGCAGACTGACTCCTCAGTGACTCAGGTCTTTGAATAATTGTCTTGGCAATAATTATTACATCATTCAGATTTTTATGCCTTTCAAATAGCTACTTTACAGAAAAAAAAAAAAAAAAAGAAAAAAATCTTCCCTCGGGGTTGTTGATTCTGTGAAGGAGGAAGGAATGAAAACAGCCGCTGAGACATCAGTTCCACTTCTGAGTGTGCACGGTGAAGGCGTTTCTCTGCTATGTTTTTTTTCCATTATTTTTTTCCCCTCATGAATAAGCCTGGGGCCATGTTCCGCTGTCTCTGGAGAAAATGGCCTCTTATATTCAGCCTTCGTTCCCCAAACTTTAATTTATAGTCTTGTGATCATTAATCCAGCAAGACCAAGCGCGTAGGCAATGCTGTGACACACTGCACACACGCGCGCAGCTCTGACACCCGCGGCAGGAGCCGCAGGTACCGCGGCTGCTGGAACCCGAGGAGTAACGGGAGCCAGAGCCAACACTGCCGGACGGGCACGGCATCAGCGCCCCGGCGCCCTCTTCCCACGGCCGCCAGGTAGAGGCGCCATCCCGGCCCGCCATGGCCGCCGCCGCCCTGCCCTCGGCCTC
>WAAG01068884.1:11973-31762 GCA_013390105.1 Tichodroma muraria | reverse complement strand
ATTTCCCCTCTTTCAGTTTGTATGCATTGCTCCTTTCCCCATCACTCCAGTTCCTGAGGAAGAGCCCTCCCCAAGTGGTTTTATCAGTAATTCCTCACGTGAGAACATTCTTTCTGAAGTGTCTATGAACTGTGTTTGGGACACTTCCACCCACATTTACCTCCATCCACTCCTGAATCCTGACCTGCTCCCATTGCTCTCTCTGAATGCACACAATGCAAAAAGAGGGCAGAGATCTCTTTTTCATTTGTTTTGGAGTTAAATATTTCCCAACACCCAAAAAATACCACTGATAAATTTCCTCTTCAGTTTCCTGCAGGCTTTCCTTTCACTGACCAGGCTTTTGGGGTGGCTGTCCTTGCAGATGCCTGGAAACTTCCCTTCCTCTCCTCAGACTGCAAGTTAGAAACACATTTTCATCTGTCACCTAAAGAAACTCTTCTTGTCCCTTCCACATCCAGCTCGATTTGATCCCTTGGGCACAAATCTGAATTCCCTTCTGTCCTTGGTTGCTGTGAATGCAGCCCACAGAAAAGGAAGACCCTTCTATTTTCAGATGAAAGCCAAGCAAACCAAAACAAAACCAAAAAATACCCTGGGAGTACTTTGTTCATGACATTCTATCTTTCTGCTTTGCTTTTTCTGCTTTAACAGAAGCTGAGGAGTTCCAGACATGAACTACTGGAGGCTGGAATTTGGAAGTAGTAGCTTTGGAGAATTTTGTTCAAAAGATTTTGCTCTTTCCAGTGTATCCTTTTAATTCAAGAAAAGTGATTAACTATAGACACACTGTGTCAAGGAAATTTTCTCCATATAATGCTCTCAGTGCAGCAAAATAGAAAAAAGGAAGCAAATCAATAATGATTCAAGTACAAATACAAGAAATAAAAGGCTTAAGGGCAAATACTTCATATCAGAAGTTTTAGGAACCCCCATGCCAAGCAGAATCAAATTTCCCAGAGAAAATGAGAGAAAAGGGGAGAAATGAACCTTGGTAGAGTTTGCTGACCCAAAATAAAGGCACCAACTCCCAGCCACAGCACAGAGTGCCCAGGGTTTGAATGTGCTGATTGCAAGGAATGCAAAATCCTATGAGGAAAGGGACTTGATAACCTCAAATTAGGAGAAATCTAAAAGAAATTCCATGAAAAAAATAACACAGATGGCACACGGCACTTAAGCCTTAGGATGGGGCACCACAATTCCTGTTCTCTCAGCCACAATAGTGCCTTGAAGGACCCCCACTAGACCAGGCTACTCAAAAACTCATCCAAACTTTGGCGTCTTTACTGCATAAACTATGAAATGCAAATGGAGCGTCTATGGACTTTCCCAATCATTGATGAAATATCAAAAGACAGCAGTAAAACTTCTCAGTCAATTCCTGACTGCATTCACACAAAAATTAGTGTTAACCTCAGTCTCCCAAACTTGCCTCTCCAAAATGTCAAATCTCAACTTCACCATTTAAATTAAAACTCAATTACTGCAATTGTTAACCATAAACAAGTGTAACATGATTAGTCATATGTGAGATGTTTGCTGATTAGGATCTGTGTTAATAAATCTCCTTCATTAATCTGAAGTCTACTTTTGTTCATTTTTGAAGATGATCATTCAAAATGTTTTTATCTTCTCTTTATGAGGAAAACAAAAGAAGGAAAACACACTGTATCAAATGCAGCTTCTCCTTCACTGAAGCTATTTCCTAATAAAAACCTGGAGTTTCTCTCCTTGGTTTCAGGTATCTAAAATGAAATAAAACACACTTCTAAAACTTAATGACTGTGCTATTGTAACACTCATTGTCATTCTCCCACTTTACCAACATGTGTGGGAGAAACTTTGAAACACCGAGATTGTTTAACAAGAAAAATTAAGGTTTATGTTCTTCTTCAATTAATGACAGTATTATTTCTCTTCCATCCTGGTTTTCCCACAGTTCCCCTGGCATAATAACGCGTTTAGGATATTCTAGTAAAACGTTTGCTCTAAAATATTTTTTCTCCAGGAGCTGCTTTACAAGCACTTCTGCAGGGCAGACCTGGGTGTGGGGCTGGCAAGCAGAGGAGGAATGCGTGGTATCAATCCTACAGCAGAGCTGGAACTGAAAGCATTTAAAAGAAAAACAAATCTTACAAGCAAATTGAAAATTATACTACAGCTAAATTACAATTTTACCCATCTCTGCACTGGATTATAGAAGCTAACAGGAGTAATCCAACCTTTACCTGCTGGGATCAACTCGAGTAACCAAAACCTTGGAAGCAGATCCAAGCAACCACGTTTAAAAAGAATCCAGAAGCGATCTCTCCTGTCTCCCACTAGGGTGAGCAAGGTCTTTTTACCTACTATGGCTTTTCCTTCCATACAATTTTTCTTTCAGCCTTAAATCCACATCTCTTCTCCTGATTAGCTCCAATCTGGCAAAGGCAGAACCCTCTCAAAGGGTGGCAGTGCCCAGGGGTACAACGACCTCACTGGAAGGAGCAAACCCGAAAAGCTCTTGCTAATTGTGCTTCCCAAAGGCTTGGAGTCTAATTCCTGTAGTCTCGAGACCTACAGCTCTCACCAGGTTCCTTAAATCAGTCCCACAAAGGGGCGCTCTAAACCTGGCTGCTCCCTGAAGGGTTTCCGAATTGTTTCTGAAGGTTTCCGGGGAAAACTCGTTGGATTCTTTAATTAGTACCCTGCTCCTTGGGTCATGCTCATCTGTAAAGTCAATCATCTGTTCCCAGAGCATCCTGGCTTTGGATTCAGTGCTCTTGGTCCAACATGAGAGCTCTGCAAACAATAGGAATGATCAGGTAGTGAAAAGCCATTCCCTGTTAAGCTGTTTGAGGCATCTGGAACAACAGCTGCCTCTCCACGTTTGCACAGCAGTTTGCATTTGGAGATTTCACTTATTTACCAATTTTTGCAGCACACCAGCTTATTCATGAAATTCTAATCACTTCCAACATGACTCCAATTGCCTTTTATCATGCTAAACCCTGCCTTATTTGCTCCACACCACACACTTGCTGTGGATCTTTCTCGGAGCATCGAACAAAGCCCCGGTTGTGTGTTACACCTCCAAGCACCAGCTCCAGGGCTTCTCCCCTGGAGCAGCTGTGCCTGCAGTCTCCACCTGAATTGTGAGTTGGGATATGTTTTAACTCTCAACTGCCCAACACCGAGAGGGTTTGGATAAGCTGAAACCAGGGGCATGAAACAAGGTGACGGCACCGCTTTGCTTTGCTGCTTTTCTCCTCCCACCAAAGCCGTCCTTCTTCAAAACTGAGAACAAGAAACGTTCAGCAGGGCTAAAGCTGCCAAAATCTCTCTTCTTTTTGTGACTCAAGCTATTAGTAAAAGAAGATACATAAAGAGGAGGCAGAAGTAAAGGTGGATGACCCCATAAGGAAAGAAGCAGAGATGGCATCAGAGACCCCAGTAGAGCTCTGGCTGAGCCACCGCCCCACAAGAAATAACCTAACAGAAGGCAAAATCATGAAAAAGTCCTGTTTTCTGCTAGTTTTCTCCTCTTCAAGAGTGCAACATCAATCTAAGCATCAACAGCTTCTTAAAGGACTACAAATCATCAGGTGAGAGAAACTCCACATATCCATATCACCTCCAGTCATCCACGCGGTCACTCCCAGAATTTCTCAGTTACTGAACAAAATGCAAACAATTCTGTCCTACTCTTGGCAGGGAGGACTGAGGCACCCACCCCTTCTGAAGCTTTTAGAGCCTCCAGGAATGACATTTTCTTTGAGCGCTATTTTTTAAAAAAAATTACTCTTATTTCAAATCTCAATCTTACAAACTCCTACTATAAATTAGAGGGTATAAAAGCAATGGCTTGTGAAATATTAGCACGAAAGATATGTTTTATTAAGAGTTGACTGGTTTGCTGTTAAACTGACTCCTGTAACCCAAATAATGGAATCTCCCTGTGGTCTCTCAGCCCTGCTAACGGTGAGAACCCCTTCTAAAAGCAGACAATTAAAATAATCAAATCTTCATTTTGCCTACTCTGATTTTGTCAGAGAACCACACAAACGTATCAAAACACCTGGATTTCCCTCGTGAACTGTGTGGATATAATATTACCTTGAGAGCAAGCTGTGACTCTGGAATCTCCTGATTTTTCAAATAAAAGGAAGAAATTCAATGAACTAAACTTGTTTTGGTATTAACCAGGGTTTTAGGCTGGGTGTTCCTGCGTAGTGATGATGAAAGCACTTCAGGGAGTGAGCAAATGGCACTGCCTGTGCAGAGAGGCCACAAGACACCAACATCCAGCAAACTTCCAAGGTCATCAGGGTGAAAATCTTTACTTCAATACTTCCCAAATCTAATTTTTAAAATGTATTCGCAGAATTAATTTTAAGCAATGCTGTCTCAATAATAGAATGTCCATAAACAAGTTGAGCTAAGTTGAAACCATAATCACCTGATTCTAAAGCTGCAGTCATTTCTGTTTAGAGCATGGTTGGAATTACACAGATCCTTTTTTTAACAGTGAGTCAGCTCCACCATCTCAAATTCCCACAATGACCCGCTGAAAATATGGGATGCAGAGAATGTACTCTTAATGCCAGCTGCTCCCGTGGTCAGTGCTGGGATCTGTTGCATCAGCACTGTTTGGCCACTTGAACAGAATAACGTGCAGGTGTTTTTTCAGGCAGGGTCAATTTAACACCTGGTTTCAGCCCTGCTGTCAAATCATCAAATAAAATGTGGATGGAAAGCTGCCAGTGCACAAAGTCCCACTTGGGCTTGTTTGGGGGAAGAAAAATTTTGTGGCTGATTTATCCTTAACAAAAATATAGACATAAACAACTAAAGCAAAGCTTGACTGGCTGTCCATGAATCCAAGGGATTCAACCCCGTGGCAGGGGTTGGAATGGGATGGGCTTTAAGATCCCTCCCAACCCAAAACATTCTGGGATTCTGTGGTTACAAATGCACTTCAAGGTGCCTCTCCTGTGTCAATTCACCTTCAAGAGCTTCAAATGGATGCACCCAGCTGCAGGAACACCAGGCCCAAATTGATGCTCAGGGCTCTCTTAAAAGCCTCTCTCCATTTTGAAGCCAAGCAAATCGAGCCATGCGAATCAGAAGCTGGAATAACGTTGTCAAAGGCCCACCTTGGGGAAACACAGGTGTTGTGCAGCTGGAATGCAGGGTCCTGATGCCACGAGAAAGATTAAGGCCAGGAAAGGTGTTTTCCCAGAGCAGATTATCAAGGTACAACTAAACGTAGCCTTTACCAAAGCTGCTAAAGCCTGACACTAAACCAACCCAAAGAAAAATTACCTGGAAAGGAACAAATGGTGCAAGCAGCCCTCCTCCTCCTCCATTAGTTTTCCAGGGAGGCCTGCTCAGAGAATGAAGTGCCAGCACTCTCCTGCAGTCACTGCTGCACTGAAGTGACCTATTACAGCATCTCCACACCCTGAAAACAGGAGGGATTGCTGTTTCTCCAGAGTCTGTTCTCCATGGCTCGTTTCATTCTCAACAGAGAGTCCCTAAATTACACCATTGCTATTTTCAAGGAGATCACTGAACACTCTCAGGACACCTGTGATGAAATTTAGGAATAGCACAAAATATCCTAAGTGCTTGTGCTTACAAATGTTTTCTTTTATAACAAAAAGAACAAATATGAGTTCATTGAGGTATATTCTATTCGGGTACACTCGAAGGCCACAAGAATCAAAGCTGAGCTAAATGGAAAAAAAAGGTATCTGCATTCTGTGCTTAACCCTGACAGGGAGGCTTCAGGCAACCTTGATTTTCCCCCAGCCTGCCCACTCTAAGAATGAGCCAGCCTTAGTTATGCCTGATAAAGTGTTCATTTTCCCCAGGCAGGGACATTTAAAGTCACCTGAAGGCCTTGTCCAGAGATGTCCTCAGCTGCAAAATACTGCAACTTGCCAGGAGCAGAGAATGAAAATGCTCCTGTTTGTAGGACACTTGTAAAACCACCCTATTAAGGCTCAGGTGCCCAGCAGCAGTAGGAGGAGGAAAGAAAACCTGAATTCCCTTTCAGAGCCAGGCAGAGCTCACACTTGTGTTTCATAAGGACATGATTTGATTCCTGACTCTTTCCTGCCCACAGCTCCATCACTTCCCCTGCCTGGGCACATAAACAGCTGAGCACTCACACACAGGCCCTGGAAAAGCAAAATCTGAGACCCCTGTGTGTCCTTGAGATGATCAGTGCTCCTCTAGAAGGTTTGCTATGGAGCACAAGTCAGGCTCTCCAGGAAGAGCACAAGAGTTTGGTATTTTCTCCTAAGACAGAGCTGCTCCTGAGATATCAGAATATCAGAGTTCAGAGAATATCAGAGCTCCCAGCCACAAAGTGCAAGAAGGGCCCAGTTCCCTGCTTTCCTTGAAGGCATAACTCCCAGTCCCTTGTCAGGGAAGCCACCTCCAATACGACGATGTCTTTATGACTATAAAGCAAAATCTGCTCAGGAAAGCAAAAGGGAATGGAAGAGGATTTAAAGGAAATACAGGAAACCTCCTCCTTCAGTTTGACCATGGGTGGGTTTCATGGGGCCAGGTATTTGGTCACCTGTTCTGTTTTGCTGTGCATTAAAAATTTAGAAAAATACATAAACGTTCTGTTAAAAAAACCAAACAAACAGAACCTTTAAGAATTAGTTAATCAAAGGGTAACAGTCAAAGCCAAGATGTCCCTCAGATGGAGACTCAAAATTCCCCAATAGCCAATAGTTTTCATTTCTTCACAAGACCTATGATGAAAGAAACGAGACTGATTTTTCTTATCCTGGCAAGGAAAGAGGCTGGATGCATCCTGAACCACTCTCTCAGTACTAAAGTGGGTGTGACAACCTCTAAGGTGCAAACTGTTCGTGTTACAGAGATTGCAGCTTTCCAAAAGCAAAGGTGCTAATAAATGCATGTATTTCACAGAGAACCAAGCAAAAAGGATGGCAAACAGTCAATAGCTGACAAGGACCCCAAAGTTTTCAATGACCTTTCTGCTATCACTGCATTTTAACCAGCCAGTGCTTATTTTGAAGCAGGAAAGCAAAGAGGCTCATCCAAGGATCTCAGATATTCCTGTTCTTTTCCCAGATTCCTCACCTGAACACGGTGTCCTGCACAGAAAAGATTCCTCTCTGTCAGAAACATTGGAGTATGCTTTCCAGCAAAACCAACAAGATTTTATCTAACACTGACAAGTGCTTAATGAACTATCCTCCAGAAAAAACCTTTTGCTATTAAACCACCCAAACAATTCTAAGCAACACCAATATCAGAAATGAAATGATCACTGGGTTTCAGATTGGCAGCTGATTTTCTATTTTTGCACGGGTACCCCTGAATTAATCAACTGCACTTCCCGATTTGAAGTATCTGAAGAACCAAGCCCCATTCTCACCCCAATAAAACTGCAGTCAGCATCTCCCTTTAGTTACCTCATGCTGTACAGTATTCTTGCATGGCAACTCTTTAGTTCTCTCTTTTGTCTACAGAATAATCGATGGAAGATTCCTGGAGGGAATCACTGAAAGAAAGGGAGCCTTTTATGAGCTCGTTAAAGCTGTTACCACAGGAG
Source organism: Tichodroma muraria (assembly GCA_013390105.1). Taxonomy (NCBI): domain Eukaryota; kingdom Metazoa; phylum Chordata; class Aves; order Passeriformes; family Sittidae; genus Tichodroma; species Tichodroma muraria. The sequence goes on along the minus strand of WAAG01068884.1, from coordinate 24,177 downwards.
GTTTCTCATGAAGGAAAGGGAAAGCAGGATTATTCCTCCATCTCTGCAGAGGCAAAATGTAACCTTAGGAGGGTTCATAGCAAAAGAAACGATGCAGAAATTGTTCCTAAGACACGTGAATATCCAAAGTTGGAAACACTCAGAGAAGTGTGGTGTCTCACAGTCACAGTGGGGTGGGCAGCACCCTCTGTCCGCCAGGGATAAGGAATAATTGATAAGAAGTGTGACTTCTACAGCCACAAAGTGGCTTCTGCTCTGCTGTTCTTTAGCACAGGCGCCAGTACATATTTCTTTATTTTCCCTTTCACTTGCACTGCCCCTGTCCTGATCCTGTGGGGATTCAGTTCTGCTACGTTTTCATTTACTGAGCCCAGGTCAAGGACTGGAAGACAAATGTGTTTTATAAAAAAAAGCATTGCTCTATTTGCCACTGCTGAAAGGTCAGGCACACAAAGCACACACACAGGGAGCTTTTCAAGGGAGCACAGTTCCCTGAACATCAATATCACTGCCTAAAGGAATGTTGCATTTCCTGCAATCCCAGGAATTGGGGAAGAGGTTTGTAGAAATGATGAAGTTTTCCCTCGCTGGGTGACCTGTGCTTTTCACACCCCCCTGAAAGTGGCACTGAGACTCTCCTGAGTTCCATCAGGCTCTGATCCCACAGGAATGGCCATGCACAGGTGCTGCTACAGAACCACAGTAAAAACTTCGAGACCATCAAGTCCAACCTGACACCCAGCACCACCTTGTCACACAGACCATGGCACGAAGTGCCACGTGCAGATGGTGACTCCACCACCTCCCTTCCAATGCCTGACCACCCCTCCTGTGAGGAAACACAGCTGAGACCTGCAGGGAAAGGTGGGGACAGGAGGAGGGACAGGACCCCACAAGCATTAAAAGAGATTATTTACAAGGGAAGGGGTGACAGGACAGGGGAGAATGGTCTCAAACTGATAGGAAGTAGGGTTCCATTGGATATTAAGATGAAATTGTCCCCCATGAGGGTGATGAGGGCCTGTCACAGGCTTTTCCCAGAAAAGCTGCCCCATCATGAAAAAACAAATACATGAAGAAACAAACCACAGACCCCATTAAAACCGAAGCAGAGCACCTCCAAATCACAGAACAGAAACCTTAAGGTTGGAAAAGCTCTCTAAGATCACCAAGTCCAACACTCAAATCACAAGAATCACATCTAAGTCGTGTGAAGGAACTGTTAGATACATGCAAAAAGTATAAAATGAAATTAATTTTACTCAAAAATCATTAAGGGCACCTGAATTCAATTTTATTGTCACAGTGTCTAGGTGAACACATAATAACTCACTTACAAGTGACACTGTTGTGAAAAACTCCTACCTGTATTTTCTTCAGAGTACTTGACTCTGCCAGCCCAACAGCAACCTCTTGATCAATGGAAACATAACTTTTATTCAAAATATAGAATCCCAGACTGGTTTGGGTTTGAAGGGACCTTAAAGCCCATCCAGTGCCACCCCCCGCCATGGGCAGGGACACCTTCCACTGTCCCAGGCTGCTCCAAGCCCCAAAGTCCAGCCTGGCCTTGGACACTTCCAGGGATCCAGGGGCAGCCACAGCTGCTCTGGGCACCCTGTGTCAGGGCCTGCCCACCCTGCCAGGGAACAATTCCTTCCCAATATCCCATCCAACTCTGCACTCTGCCAATTTAAAACCATTGCCCCTTGACCTGTCACTGTGTGCCCATAAAAATAGTCCCTGTCCCTCCAGGCCCCCTTCAGGCACTGGAAGGGTCTCTGCAGTCTTCCCAGGCTTTCTCTTCTCCATGTGAACACCCCCAGCTCTCCTTGTCTTTCCAGGACAGTGCTCCAACCCCTAGAGCATCTTTGTGGCTTCCTCTGGACCCGTGGCTTTTGTATTAAAAAGGATATTTTAATATCATGCTTTTTCTTTTATAATAACAGTGCCTAAAAAACCACAGCAGGATGCAAAAAACCCCCAAATCCTCATGGACATTAAAGATTTGTGTGGCCAACAAGGTGAGAAGAGATAAAACAACCCCACAGGTGTTGTGTTGTCAGTGATAACAGGGTCAGCAGGAGGGAACGCAACCTCTTCCAGGTGAGCTCCTCCCTGGAGCCATCCACAGCCATGGATACAACACCAAGGGATTCATCAGGCTCTTTACATTAATTAATTATCAGTGACAGGACTCCCGGGAAAGATGCACCCCACATGGAGAGATGTGCAGAGAGAAATTAATACATGGTTTGTTTTTTTTTCCCTTGACATTATCTGCAATCCTGTCTTTCAAAACTCGTCATGGATGTCAAACCCGGAGATGCTTCAAACACCCTTGACTGCATTTTGGAAAGTAATTAGGCTGATTTCTTCTGTGAGCAGCACATTGGGAGACATCTCTGCATGTGCAACTCCACCACGGCCAGCAGCCTACAACGTCTTCCAGATCCACCCCACTTGGTGGGAATGATTTCCTGTGCTTTAAATGAAGACTGCTGTGAGCTTCCCAGCTTCTCAGTTAACAGCCTAAATTGTAAATATTCACGTGTGCTCAGCCTAGAGAAGAGAAGCTTTGGGGTGACCCAACTGTGGCCTTGCAGTACCTGAAGGGGCTGAGTGATGGAGAAGACAATTTACAAGGGATGGAGTGACAGGAAAAGGGGAATGGCTTCCCACTTCCAGAGGGGAATTTGGATGAGATATATGGAAAAAATTCTTCCCTTTGAGGGAGGGGAGGCCCTGGCACAGGGTGCCCAGAGCAGCTGTGGCTGCCCCTGGATCCCTGGAAGTGTCCAAGGCCAGGATGGACTTTGGGGCTTGGAGCAGCTTTGGATAATGGGAGATGTCCCTACCCCATGGCACGGGGTGGCACTGGATGGGCTTTAAGGTCCCTTCCAACCCAAACCATTCTGGGAGTGATGCCTCAAGTTTTAGCTTTTACATTTTTCAGGTTCTGTGCTGTTTTAGTGTGGGGTTCTGGGTTTCATATCAAGTGCTACTGAGCTCTCCTCACAGAGCAGACAGACAAAACAATTCCTTCTCCAGCTTGGGACCAAGGACAACTCTCAGGCCCAAGAACAAAAACAACGGTGAAGCGAGAAGGAAAAACAAGGAGGATGGAGCCCCATAACCTGAAGCTGTAATTGGACAATTAACTCCAATATGCCGATGGACCAGAACTGATAAAAGTGTGGGACCTCGTGATCACTCACCCATTTTGTGCCCATTTTGGGTTCATCTTGGGTGTGGCCCGGCCGGGCTCTTGTGCTGCCCAGGTGTGCCCATGGAGGCCTTTCAATAACTCCCTGCTTTATCCCTTTGCTCTGCCTGGTCTCTGTTCCAGGTCAGCCTCCAGAAGGCATCAGGAATCCCTTTGTATTTTGATATCCCCTCACAATTCTCATTTTTCTGCACACAGGCACTGAAAGGTTTTATGGGGAGGAGAAAAATAGAAACCAAATCTCACAAATATTCAAGCAAAAAGGAAAAAAAACTAAAAGGGGAAAAAAACCAACAAACCCTGGGAATGCCAGGTTGTTAACATAGCAAAATAAGGGGAGAAAAAAAAAAAGAAAAGAAAAAAGAAGAAAAAATTACCACAAAGTATTTCTACTTATTGGCTTCAACTACAGGAAAGGGGAGGGTGCTCTAGAAATGTTGGAACTGCATGGAATGATCTGAGAATGCAGTGAAGAAAAGACCATCTGAGCTAGGGGTCTGGCACAGTTTGCTGGAGCCAAGATGTTCTAGGAGCACCAGGAGGTGATGCCCTGAGGGGATATCCCAAGGTAATATCGAGAAGCCAGAGCTCCTCACTTATGTCACAGAGGTATTTTGATAAGAAATCAAGTGCTGTGGAGGGTTCTGCTTCTGCTCATACTGTTAAAAAAAATCCTTCCTGTAGGTTTGTTACAAATTTTTCTCTTTTCCTTCACACACCCCCCCCCCCAAAGCATTTATTATTGACAACGACAACCAAAAATTAGACAAGAATGAGCTTCTGTGAGTCACTTCCTGGGGGAAGAATTGAATGATCTGTATTGTAAACACTCACTTGAGAACAGCCCCGGAGCTAACCCTGAATCCACAGGCATTTCATGGGGCTGGGGAGAGCAAACAGAGGCTGTTCCCCCCCCACAGGGAACCTGTTGCAGATGTGCCCCCCTCCTTCAGACAAGAACAAAGGAGGGAAGCAATTTGAAGGGACAAGTACAAAAATATCACTGAATTGCATGTGACACTCTTCAAGGCTCAGTCAAATCTCTTTTCACTTTGGTATAAAAAAAACCCAGAGAAATTCTCATAATGTCAAAATGAAAACCTCAGTGTTATCATGTTCTTGATCATCCATGACATTCAAAAATGCTGTTTGAGATCTCATCAAAAGTTTCTTTCTCCTCTAATCTTTCAAGAGTGTGTTTTAACATTTCGTGGCAACAATCTGAATCTGAAAATTTTATCTGTTTTAGCAAACGTTGTGAAATAGGAATTCCAAACACACTTTGGGGATAATTTCAAGTGTCCATAAAGATTTTATGAAGGCAATCTTATTTATTTCCCCCCTCAGGCAACTGTAATTTACCAAAACCATTTGAAGCAAGGTCTGCTAAAAGTGTAACTCAACAAACCCTCTTTTTTTTTTCTTTAACTAACCCCATATTAATATTCCTCCCTCCTCTTCGGTCATTTTCTGAGGAAGTAAAAAACACCCTACACTTTAAGAAATAATTTCTGAAAGCAAATTAAAATATAGTTCTTACTTAATGGAATTACAGACAAAAGTTAGAGGAACTTAACCACACCATTATGTGTCTTACAAACATAATTCCAAGGGAGCTGCAGCTCCTGACAACGCAGACATCCTTAACAGCAGAGAGTTGCAGGAGACTCTGTGTCTTCCCAGGAAAGTAGAGGATATATGGGGCTGTTGAGAGTTTAATGAAAGGACTGTTAAGGAGGTTGAAAGCAGAGGCAGAGTGTAAATCTTGGATCTCAGAGCGTAAATCTCAGCTCTTCCAAAGGAGGGCTGCACCTTCTCCCAGTGCTTTAAGGGCAGCGCTTGAGTTTCTTGGCTGTAAATACACTACAGGTTCAGGACTGGTACTGGGGGTGTGTCCAAGGGAGGATTTCAGCAATAAAAAGCTTCAGTAACGCCTCAGCAGCTGCAGAAGAGCAATGCCAAGGCTTTGCACGTGCAGGGCCTTGCGTGGTACAGGAGAATTTACCCCCAGATCCTCCTGCCCTCACTCCACCCCAGGGCCCTCCATGAGGGAAAGTGTTTTGCACCATCACCAAGATCTACGATCCCAGCACTGTGCTAAACTTGCACAGAGCTTCCCTAAAACCTTCCACTTTCCAATGCAAAACTCTTTTCTTTTTTTTTTATTGTTGCTGCTTCTTAAGCTTTTAAAGCACCCTTTTCCCGACCAGGGCATTCTGCATCCAGAATGTTCCAGCTTCCAACTTGTACATGCTTAGGCGAAACCAGTACATTTTAAAATGAACCAAGCAAGGTACAACACAGGAGAGAAACCCCTGTGTCTTCACACTCTGTGTAGTGATCCAAGCACTTGCTGGAAAACAAGGCATCAGGGGGGAAAAAACCAACCATAAAAAAACATGTCACCGCTTTGCTTGACGGAGCCATGAGCCAAAAGGATTGTCAAGAAGCACCTGGAGATTCCCAAGGAAACCACCGATCCATCTCTGTGTTCTGCTCTTCTAGGAACTGATCAAAGGTCCCAAGTGGCCAGACAAAGGACAGGGAGCCTCATTCCCAGCCTGATGTTGTCCATGTAATTACCTGGGCACGGGAGAGCACTCGGTGCTTGTCAGGACCAGACCTCTGTGCCTTTGAACAGACTCCTCTGCAAGGCTGCATTAACGTCATTAAACAAATAATTAAACCCAGGCACTTATAAGCAGTGTTACTTTGCAGACCTGAGTGGGTCCAGGACAATAAGAAGCATCTCTGATTAAACAGCAAGGTCTTTTCATTCTTAACCTTGGCATGGTTTGCTCCCTTCCCCATTTGAAGTCAATTTTACAATTCCCATTGACTTCAGCAAGAATGGAATTAGATCCCGACATATTTGCATGTCAAATCTCTTTTATTGCCATTACAGTGCTCTCATCCATGACATCTGCAATTTAATGGTACATTTTCCATGAAAAAGCAATGCCACATTTCTTTGAAAAGCAGCAGCAATGAATAACACGGCCAAAACAGAGGAGATAAATACTAAAAAAAAAACCCCAAACGGACACTTGCAGGACTGAAACTTTACAAGGTTTTCCCTAATAGGGAGAAAATTGTCCATTCAGGGGTCTCCCTCACAAATTTCAAATAAATAAAAGACTCCAAAAATGTGTTTTGCTCAAGTATTACCACCCTAAGAAAAAAAAATCATTTGAAAAACAGTGCTAATTAATTAAGTACCAAAACTTTCACTAATAAAAATCAAACCTTTGAATAGCCTGTACAAATGTGTTCAATCCAAGTTCCAATATTCAGGAAAGAATCTAAATCAGTTTGATGTAGCTGCAGCCTCAAAACCACCAATGATTTTATTTTGTACATTTAATTTATCTTGCAGGTTTTATCTTTTTCAACCCCTGAACAAGTGCAGCTGATTTCTCAGTGGATTTCTCCCTCCACATTCGCAGTCACTACCTTGAATTGTGGAGTTCACACCACAGAATGTCTCTTGAAGCATTTCTGCTGTTCCTATGAATCATTTGCAAGATTAAAAATAAAACATGAGACATTTCTGGACTACAAATGGATTGTTTAATTATTTTTCATTTGAAGTGCAGGCTATTTTTGGCACAGAATCTTTATGTTGGCTGGACAGAACAATTCATCTTCTAAAATATCTCGATGTCAAAAGCCAATTAGTCAGGTGACAAGCATGAATGTTTAGGTTCTTTGCTAACCATGATTAACTTTGGATGGTCTGCAATAATGTAGTGTTCTTCACCAAATAAATTTTCACCTTGGTACCTAGAGGCTGTGTTTTGAACCACCTCACAGTAATAAACAAATACGGCTGGGCTGTTTAGGAGGCTTTACACAGGAAATGCAAAGATTTTCCCATTATTAGTGCTGAGACCCAGAAAACTTCCCCAGAAGAATTTCCAGTAAATCAAGCAACACGTGATGGAGACAGACTGTTTCCAAGGGATGAAGGGACAGGACACAGGGAATGGCTTCCCACTGCCAGAGGGCAGGGCCAGGTGGGATATTGGGCAGGAATTGTTCCCTGGCAGGGTGGGCAGGCCCTGGCACAGGGGGCCCAGAGCAGCTGTGGCTGCCCCTGGATCCCTGGAAGTGTCCAAGGCCAGGCTGGACTTTGGGGCTTGGAGCAGCCTGCTCCAAGGGCTTGGAGAGTGGGAGGTGTCCCTGGATGAGCTTTAAGGTCCCTTTCAACCCAAACACTTCTGGGATTCTGATTATTCCCTGATCATTCCATATTCATAATCTGTTTTCTGAACTATGCTGCCTTTATTCTGGAATGCAGGAAGTTTATTCCTTTGATTAACCATTCCTTTGATTCCAATCCATCCATGCTGCTGTGTTTTCCCTGTAATTATGACACCAGGATGTCTTCTCTTGAAACAAATCCTATTTACTCCCTCAGACAGAGCAAGGCTCTGTCTCCCACCCCCTTGTTTTGCATGGTACTGGTGGCACAGAGCAGGTGGGAAGTTGTTTATCCAGCTGGCAAAGGAAGGAGCAGATGGCACACAAGGCTCAGGAATCCTGTCCTCTGCCACCTGCCTCATATCCCAGATCTGGGAGGTGGGACAAAACCTCACAGGTCCTTTCTCCACATTTGGATAATCACAACCAAAATATTGAATAGAAATCCAGCAGAAATGATGGTGGATCATGGTACTGGTGAGAACAAAGTGATGTGATGCAAGAGGAGAAAGGGGTGAATTAGCGTGGAGAAATCAGTGTTCCTGCAGAAGTTTCACTCCTTGTTTCTGCCAAAGTGAAAGGATGAGCTAACAACAAAAATCAAGCAGGAAATGATGGAAGAATCACTACCTGAACGTGGCCATGAAGGATGAGATTGAGAGGCAAACAAAATTCCGTGTAGATTCTCAGTTTCCTGATACTCGGCATCACATTTCAGCATTTTCACTATATTTTAAATGGCCAAATAGGGAACATGGATCCAGAGCTGACCTTCCTAACCACAGGGAAAGTGTACTAATTATTTAGAAGAAAGATAAGAACCACCAGAGTGTCTGATTTTGTTAATTATGGCTTTAAACTACTTTGTGCCACCCCAGCTAATTGGCATGTTTCCTTAGCCAAGTAAATAGATCTTCAGAAGGTTCATAAATCAGACTGTGTTTGTAAGCAACATTTTCATAGCATATATTTTCTATTTTTGGACAGAAAAATTAAGCTGCTGAAGTACCCAAACTACAGCTGCACTCACCCAGGTCTGGGTCAGACTCTGCTCAGATCAAAAATACCATCACTAACACAATATTCCTCAATGATTTCACTTTGGAAACAAAAATTCAAGGCAACATTTTCTAAGGTAGAAATAGGAGTCAGGCCCTCGAATAATTTCACTGTGAGAAACCCATTTCTCTGCCCATTTTTGAAAATTCCCTTACAGGATTTAGGGAGTCATTTACAACTGCCAGGGCCAGAAAATATCCCAGACAAGAACTACAAGAGTTCCCTCAATTCCAACACTTCAACTTGGAGGTTTTCCCTAAAAGTTGAAAAACAGCTCAGTGTTCAGTGGGAAGTGTTCCTGCCTGTTGCAGGGGGGTGCAACTGGGTGATTTTTAAGGTCCTTTCCAACCCAAACCATTCTGGGATTCCATGGCAATTCACCCACCTTTTTTTTTTGCATGCTTATTCAGGACCTGTTCTGATTTGCAGAAACCTCAAACATCTGGAGCGCTCGCTGAACTTTTTCTTCAGTTTTTTTTTAGCTTCCAAAAATGCAGTCTCAAGGCAAACAAAAACCTTGCAAACCTTTTTCCTCAGAGTTTGAATGAAAAGCACTTGCCAAAGTGAAAGGCTCAAAATCTGCACCGTGAGGAGCTTTAAAGCCAACTTTCTGTCTTCCATGGTTTCTGGATTAACTGAATTCTGCTATTAATATTCCAACTAGCATTCCTTTCGGGAAGCAGACATTTATACCCTGACGCAGGGAGTCAGTTCGTACTCCTTGATCTCGAGAGATGAAGCCATGCTTGGGTTAAAATGCATTAAATTTTGGGACCTAAAACTGAGCACTACAGGTCAAGGGCTCTTGGAGAGCAGACTCTGGCTTGAAGTTCTGCCTACACAGACAAATATAGGGGAAAATAATAAATCTCCACTCCACTTAATAGAGTAATAGTGCCAGAAGGTTTTACCTTGATCCTTTAATGCTCTATTATGCAATAAGTTTGTCAACAATTCCTGGCTTCAGTCTCAGGGATTTCCTTGAAGGTTCACCTGTGCAGGTGTACCACAGGTGTATAATAAATATATATATACACATATATATGTATGAAATGTCCTAAAGAAACTCGTCCCTGCCCCTCATATCAGTCATTAGGCTACTGCAGAAGATATATACACTCCCTATAACATTATTCCATAAATTCCTGCCAGTGATTTTGTTTGCAATTATGCCACAACTCCTTCTAATTGAAATGGACAAGTAAAGAAAATAAAGGTGAGCAAGCAGCAGATGCAGCAGAACTCCGCCTGTCAGGCCACCAGAGGACACTGTCACGTCACTGCCAAACAGAAGGAAAATAATTTTTGCTTTAATTCCAGTAATTCAAACTTAGATGGAAAGAACAACTCTACAGAATCAAAGAATGGTTTTGGCTGGAAGGGAACGTCTTTAAAGTTCATCTTCTTTCATCCCCTGCCACGGGCAGGGACACCTTCCACTACCCCAGGTGGCTCCAAGCCCTGTCCAGCCTGGCCTTGGGCACTTCCAGGGATCCAGGGGCAGCCACAGCTGCTCTGGGCACCCTGGGCCAGGGCCTGCCCACCCTGCCAGGGAACAATTCCTCCCCAATATCCCATCTATCCCTGCCCTCTGGCAGTGGAAGCCATTCCCTGTGTCCTGTCCCTCCATCCCTTGGAAACAATCTTTCTCCATGATTCTTCTAACTCCTCCAAGCCCTGGAAGGCCACAGTGAGGTCACCCCAAAGCTTCTCCTCTCCAGGCTGAACAATCCCAGCTCTGCCAGCCTTTCCTCCCAGCAGAGCTGCTCCATCCCTCTGATCACCTCTTCATGTCTAAAGTTCCATGCACAGCCATTAAATATGAGAAACTTGTGCCCATATTAACAGAACATCTGAGAATTGCCTGAGGCTTTACATCACACACCCCAAAACCCCAAATAACGTCAAATGAGAATCCTGAGGATAACAACAGCAAACCCCACCCTGCCTACAAAGCCAGTGCTGCTGACCAAGCACTGCCCTGTCCAAAGCCTCACCCGCAGCAGTTACAGAAGAACCAGCTCTGCCCACACTCTTCCCAAACCAAGCAGCACCTCCTGCCTCGAGCCATCTGCCTGAACCCAGCGGAGCTCCTGGAGAACATGACAGCAGTGAGCTCAATCCCAGGGGGTAACAACTGACTGGTCAGGGGCACTGAGTGCCCACAAAGCCCTGATCCATTACTGACCTTTAGCAGGCCACAGAAAATGAATGCAAAGCGGTTATCACATGATCAGGGAGTGCTGATGTCAGACGCTGGAAGACGGAGATGTATTTAAACCTTTTACAGTCACAAAAACTAAAGTGTGAAATCTGCTTACACTAGTTTGATCTGTTGATGCTGGCAGGTCTGTGAAATATGGAGAATCAGACTTACTAGCTCTTATTTTCTATACATTTACATCAATTTAAACCTGACCTACATAACAAAAAAGAGACCGGCACAAGCACAACTGCTCTAATGTGAAAGAACCTTGTGTAAAGCAGGAAGGGACTTCTACATTATGGAATGTAGGATGTGTTTTAGAGAGTCTGTCCTGAGAGAAGCAGCTGAGGGAGCTGGAAAGGGGCTCAGCCTGGAGCAAAGGAGGCTCAGGGGGCCCTTCTGGCTCTGCACAACTCCTGCCAGGAGGGGACAGCCAGGGGGGGTCGGGCTCTGCTGCCAGGAACAGGGACAGGACAAGGGGAAACGGCCTCGAGCTGGGCCAGGGGAGGCTCAGGGTGGACAGCAGGAGGAATTTCTCCATGGCAAGGGTGCTCAGGCCTTTTGAGGGGCTGCCCAGGGAGGTTTGGAGTGCCCGTGCCTGGAGGTGTCCCAGGAAGGGCTGGAGGTGGCACTCAGGGCTCTGGGCTGGGCACAAGGTGGGCATCTGGCACAGCTGGGACTCCATGGGCTGGGAGGGCTTTTCCAGCCTAAATAATTCCAGAATTCTATGTTTGGTTCCACATTAACAACATGCAGCCAAACCAAAATAAGATAGAAGTATATAAGCATGGAGGAACAGGACATGGAATTAGGATGTTTTCTGCTCCAACCAAATAGTTTGCTTCACAAATTAACACTTTCTGCTCTTTCTGAGTTTGCTGAAATGCACAAACACACGTCCCTAAACACTTGCAACTGTGCCTCGAGGGCTGGGCAGTGGCACTGTGCTGGTACAGGTCAGCACCCATGGTAACAGTGAGATGGAAAGCCCCTCTGACAGATATAGGCATCTTTTTTAAAGCAGTAACTTGGTTTAATACAACCATTAACCTAACCATTTTTTTTTTTAAGGTGTAGGCTTTGCTCTTGCTCAGCAGCTCTAGTATGTGGCACTTCTCTCAATAAGTGGAGTGCACACCTGAAGTGACCCAGGTTATACAAACTCATCAAAGGAATATTCCAAGCACTATTTTACTCATCAATTCCAAGCTCTACTTTACACATCATCTCGGGTGGCTCAAGATTCCCAATTTCCCTTGTTAAGTTTAAGAGAGATCTTGAATTGTTGAGTCCATAGGGAATTGTTCTTAGGTCAGCTACAAACCCAGGCTATGGCTGAGCATTCTGAATTAGAGAAATTTAACAAAAAACAAGTATCAGTTCTGTGTGTTCTGTACAATGTGAACATCTGAGCTGGAAATAAGGACCAAATCACCTTTCTTAAGCTAAAACCACCCTCCCTGGCTTAACTCACAGCTGTCAGTGCACTGTGCCCATTTCAGTTTGTGCC
>WAAG01068884.1:0-11962 GCA_013390105.1 Tichodroma muraria | reverse complement strand
GAACTTTCCTGGTGTTATGGCATGAGAAGGTCATTGCCTGCTCCAGAAGAGCAAGCAGAGATCTCAAAGGCCCTGGATCTTAAACATTTTAAATAAAAACCTTTAGTGGATTTCTGCCCTGTGCCCTTTCCTTGTGCAGGCAGTAAATACAAGAACTGGATCTCCTGCTGTGCTGCCCTGGTGGTAACAAACATCTTCACTTCTGACAGGCCCCTGACACTTGATATAACTGTCAGTGGGCTTCTTCCACACATCAGATGCCCAAGCAAGCTTGTCTCCGAGATCACACTGAACCATTCCAAACCTCTGCCAAATATCAGCAGAAGTGCCTTTTCCCAGCGCCATTTTCCTGTGCGTTGCACTCGAAGGGGTTCATATAAAGACTGATCACCCTGGTTTGCAATGATTCAGGCTTGCACTTGACACGATCTGACATCTCAGCATCGTCATCTCAGCACCTTAGCACCTCAGGCTAATCTCAGAGCCATGCAATATTTGTAAAGCTGAAAAGAGTCCACAAAGAAATTATTTGTAAATCATTGGAATCAACAGTTTTCTTCAAACATGAGGAACAGAAGCTCAGGTTCAGGCTGATGTCAACGATTCTCTGCTTGATGCTTAATGAGTGAACACATCTTACCTGGGTGGGCTGATACCTGATGTCCTAAATGTGTGTACCAAGTGTAGGTGCAGTTGAGATGTCATTGCCCACACCTGTGACGTGGGCCAGGACTACAAAGACTATCGTGGAACTGGCAAACTGCATCAGTGCCAACTGAGCATGCCTAATGCCAGGGAAAAGAAAGGGAAAACAATCTCTGATCCCTCCAGGTGACTGCAAAGTGCATTCACAGAGGAGAATGTTCACTCCTGGCTCCCCACAGCACCAAGAGGTGACAGGACTCACTTCAAACACACATGCAAAAGCTAAAAACCAGAATTTCACCCTTGTGTTTTCCATTTCTCTGGTGATTTCAGATGTTAATGCCTTTTTCACATTCTTAAAACACCACGTATTGCACCGAACACATTTAAAAGCAGGCTGGGTACAGAATCCCACGGAGAGATCAAACACTGCCCTCACAGAACTTGCCTTTAATGGACTTAATGCATTAAACAGGCTAAAAGTGACCTGGATATGAGCAGCACGACGTTACACCCAGGCTGTTCTCCTCAAAACATGGAACAGTTTGGATTTAGAGTGTTTTGTAGCAAAAAACAACCAGCCAGAAATGCCAACCCCTAATCAATCTCAGTGAATACTTTTTTCTCTAGATATTAATATATTTTAGTCTCATGACTACAAATTGAAAGAATTTCCAACTCCTGGACCTCCAAAGAGAGTTTTGGGGGTGTTTTTATGCATCTTTTTAAAATCTCTATCAAGGAAGAACATAAAGTTGCCCTGCATTCAAGGTACTCTGATGTAAAAGGAGGTCAAGCTCCAGCAGCAACATGTTTTTTATTGGTTTCAGTGTGCAGTGTGCCTCCTGAGAGGGCCACAAAAATCCTTAAGATGTAAACACAGACAGGCTTTTTGTTGTAAAAGACACTCTATTGAAAGTCCTCCTCAGAATACCCAGGATGTATTTAATGTGGATAAATTTAAGGAGGATTTAATGGGATATCCAATACATTAGCACCAAAACAGGAATTTTTCACAGAACAATTTACGTTTTCATACCACAATAATAAAATTCACTGTTTTTCTATAATGGCTGGGACAGTCCAGACATTCCTTTTGATTTCATAGATTTTTGAGCACAAATCAAAAAAAACCCTATAGAAAATGTAAAATCTATCACCTCAAGCCAGATGCTGTGCCAGAGACAGCCTGGGCTTCTTTTCTGGCTCTCTAAGGCAGAAAACCCTCCTCCTGTGGATGCTATCACCCATCCCAAAGCCTGACTTCTTCACATGTTAATTTACTAAACCTGACAGAATACACTTGTCAGCTTCGTTTCACCAGATGCTACCTGACAATTCCCACATGGAACTGGGGAACTGCATCCTGAAGGGAACATAAAACCACAAAGAAATGACGAAGAACTTGTCAAGTCAAATCATGCAGGCCCAGAGCTCACGAAGGAATAAGGGTGCATTGATTAAAGCTTTAGCTTCCATGATAACTGAGGCAGTCACTGAGCCACTGCCCCTGTCAGTGGAGGGAAAATGTGCTTCCATGCTTTTGGAATACCTGGAAACATCAGGGAATGCAGAAAGCCAAAAAATTTTCCTTCAAATTCTGCTCCTTCCACTTAATGATAGCATTAAGAAAAGAAATGCCTGTTAAAAGCATGAAAGAAGAAATCTATTTTTTCAGTTGAGGTACATCCTCCTGAAATATCCTGGACTGTTCCTAATGTAATCTTAGAAAAGACTGAGGAACATTAATGATTTCTAAGAATTCTGTCAGATTAAAACAATGTACAGTTTCAATAGAAATTACTTCCATTCCTTAGGAATTGTTGGCTGGATAGCTTTAGTTTCTCTTTAAACAGTTGATGCTGAAGAGACTGAGGACTTCTATTGTGCAAAACCAAATTTTTACCTTCAGAAATACAAATATTCCCACTAATGTCAGTGTTTCATAAAATTTAGGTTCACACTGCTTAACATGAATGCTTAAGAACGTAGTTCAACGTGTCGCAAGGTGGGAAAGGGAATCTCTTGATTTCCACTTACGCTGATTTAGAGGAACCATCAAATGTGTGAGAGAAAAAGGCTTAAGCAGGGACTGTTCCTCTGAGTCACCAAGAAGAAAACAAGTATCACTGAGATAAAAATTCCTCCTTTTTTAAGCCTGGCAAGAAGTCCTGGCTATGCACCAGCTGTTAATGAAAATCAAGAGACTGAATATTTTCTGCTACAGGCAGGAGGAATTAACAGTGGAGAATAGGAAAAGAAGTGGAGCTTCTCATGAGCAGGAAAATGTCAGGAGGAAGAAAAGCAGGACAGGTGGAAATGGACTTTGGACAAGGGTGGGAGTGACTGGAAAAGGGGGAATGGCTTCCCACTGCCAGAGGGCAGGGATAGATGGGATTTGGGGCAGGAATTGTTCCCTGGCAGGGTGGGCAGGCCCTGGCACAGGGTGCCCAGAGCAGCTGTGGCTGCCCCTGGATCCCTGGAAGTGTCCAAGGCCAGGCTGGACTTGGGGGCTTGGAGCAGCCTGGGATAGTGGAAGGTGTCCCTGCCCATGGCAGGGGTGGAATGGATGGGATTTAAGATCCCTTCCAACCCAAACCATGCTGGGATTTTGTGATTTGCTGAAAATGGTGTCTGAGATCTGCTCCCTAGTCCTGTGTAACTTCACCTTGTCAGCACAGCGTTCCAAACCTGTGGGGTGGCTACAAAGGGCTTTTTCCAAAGGGAAGAAAGGCTGGATAAAACTCCCAGCCAGGATCTTCTTTCGCCTCTGGGTTTGTGTCTCCAGGGGAAGTGTGTGCCTGAGTAATGACTCAGCAAGATCCCATGCACAGCAAAAAGAAAGAGACACTCCAAAGGAAAATGATTTCTTTTTTTTTTAATTTTCCTAAGGCTGGCAAAAGGATCAAAGATTTTCTTTACAAACAGTAGGAAAAACTCTGCTGAAATCTTCCCATCTCCAGTTAAACGCAGAAGATACTTCCCCAAAATGGTCTTGAAAAGTTTTTGTTTCAATTTACAAGCTATGGTTTATTCCCAGCTCCAATGTTTCACATCTTTGGAGCATTATCCAATCTATTTTAAACATGCAAGCCAATCTTGAAATGAAAACTGGGATTTTTCATATCTGTAATTTTCATTTAATAGATGCTAATACTAAACGTTCTCAAATTTCCATTGGCTAATACAAAGATAAAAATGTATTTGATTACCTAATCAAATCTAGCTTTTAAAACTAAAACTGATACTTGACACGATATTTTTAAAATACTTTTGGTCTATTCATTTCTATTATCAGTTAATAGCAATTCTCAACTCTGTGAACCAAGACCAGCTTATTCATCTGGAAATCAAGAAATCAGATCAAATATAATTTTATTTTTTAAAATAGAAGCAGAAGAGGAACAGGAGAAAAAAAATCTCTTGCTGTAATTTTTCACAATTATGTCAGGAGATGTTTCTTTGCAGCTGGAATGTTTCCATGGGTGTGGAAGCAGGTGGTTATATGTGGAAGGAAAAGTAAGAGAACACAGCCCTCTGTAATGTGACTTACAAGAAAAAAACCTGAAGATATTAATTTGGGGTTATTTTTCTGAAATGAGAGAAAAAATGTAGAGATTTGGAGCATTTCTAAGGTCTGCTTTGTCTACCAACTTCTGTGGGTTTAGTACCACATCCACAGGAGGAAATACACAGAATTTTTTTTGTTTCATTGGTTTGGAAGCTCCTCAGGGTCCTGTGTTCATTTTTATTAGTTCAGGTTGTACCGAGAGATCCCCACTGAGACCAAGGGCTGAGCCAGCCTGGGCGGTGACCCTGTGGCAAAATTCCTCTCTTGTCAATACAGGCAAGTGAGAAAACTGGTTTGGAATGAGCATGGATCATAAAGGTCTGTAAGCAGATGATGATGGGGATGATATATTGGAATTATCTCCGTGGTTTATGAGGCAAGGACTTTGGGAGGCTTGGAAGAGCAATACAATAGCCAGGGAAGCAGCAGGGAAGCAGTGCAATACAGGAGTTATCTATAGCTGACATATGAAGTGTGTTTCTTCTTTGGCTGTTTGCGAATTATCAGGAGTTTTTAAGGCAATACAAAATTCTATATTGTGCTTTTAAATGGAATTAGGATGGCTTTATATTCCTTTTCCTTCTCTTTCAACTACTGCACTGTTCTTCATCTTTCACAGGATTTATCTTCCCAATGAATTTTTCTTCCTCCCACTGAAATGAAGTTTTCATTTCGTGATACAGATCTCCACTCCCTTGGCAGAGCTCTAGAAATACTTGAGGTTTTCAGAAGCACTTGAATATTTCTTACCCATTTGAGGTTTTTTTCCTTTCAAAAAGACTGTGAGGACCAGGAATTTCCCCCTGCTTTCACCCCAAGCAATCCCACCGTGCATCTCCTTGCAGGAAATCAAGCTCCAGCTGAGTAGTGGGTCGTGCTTTTAGCCAGCTGTTGCCTTTTAGAGATTTTTTCCAGAAACATGTTCCTCTGATGAGTGAAAATCTAATTTTGAATTTCACTCTAGAGTCATTCAGGGAAATAATTTTCCATGTGTTTCCCATGATAAGCAAACGGTGATATGGTAAATTAGAATTTTTTTATCATTATAACTGTTGTTGCTCTACCCTCATTTGTATCGTCCACACTCAATGCAGAGCTCACAGCTATTAAAGGCCTTCAGACATCCAGCACTTTAATTTAGGAAGAGTTTTGTGCCTGGAGCTATTTGATTGCTGGATATGGCATTTAAACCACATATTCAGTTGGCAGCAAAGCAATTGGGCAAGTTGTGAATGACAAAGGAATATTGTCCCAGTCCTGCCAAACCCCACAGACTTGGGGCCACAGCGTATGGGATCACTCGGTTTTCAGTCCCATAGAGAAGATTCTGGATTTTCCACCATCCCATTTCTGATTAACCTGGGATGGTCTCAGTCCATCACAACTCTGATTTATCTGTTCAAGCGATAAGCTCAACTTTTGGAGACAAAAAAAAAAAAACACAACAATTTTGCCACCCTGAAACATGTGGCCAACCAGCCTTCAACGAGTCTTGTCTAAAGGAACAACAAGAGCACCTGGAAAATGGGGCTTTTGTTTGGAAAATCCAGTATTTATTGGCTGTTGGACTTTGTATTAATTGTCATGATTTTGGACTGTTAAATAGTTCTGATTTTTTAAAACATTAGGCTGAATATTAGTTTAAAAATATGCTACAGAAGAATTTTAAACCAGTCAGGACAGACAAAGAAGCTTTACTGTCTTCTTTCATCTATTTGATAAAAAGTCCAGACGTATTTCATGCAGGATGTATTGTGAAATCAGTGGAAATTGTCTGGGGTTTGGAAAATTAATCCAAGAGCAGATGTCCTTGTGACTCTGGCACCCAGGGATCGTTTCAGCCCCTGCACATCAGCCTTTGAAGATCAAAAGGCTCTTAATTGCATGTAGTATTTCAGGTGTCTGCACAAAACACAAAGCAAAGTTAATAACATTTGGAGATTGATGCTGGGCTAAGAGAGCTTAGTTTTATCTGATGGAAGCTCAAAAGCTTCTGGGTGTCAACAAGATCATTAAAGAATTAATTTGACATTTTGAAAAGTGATATTAAAAGAAGATGTGTATTAGGATGCAGTTGCAAGAAACTGAGCTTCAAAGGACTTACAAAAGACACGAAAATGATTAGCAAATGTTATTAAAATATCACAGATCTTATGTGGCTGCAGGTGTTTGTGTTTGTATTGCAGTTATTTTTAATAAAGAAAATGACTAAAAGTCTGTAAAAAGGACTGCTCGCTTTCAGGGCCAGAGATTGGCATAGTATGAGAAAACAACTAAAATCCAATTTATTTTTTTCTCTAAAGCAGAAAACATCTACTACATGAACACTTTGATAACTCCTTATATTCCGAATTACCTAAAAGCAGCAGTTCCTGGGGGCTGGGGTGAAATAATTGTGAAATACCACTCCAAAGGTGTTAACAGACTTAAATAACAGCACTGCCATGGACTGTATGCTTATTTTCATGACAAAATTATTGGTGACTTCTTTCCAAGAGCTGACAGTTGCCAATATGTTTCTTTTTACTTCAGGATTGTGCCTTCATTTCTAATAAAAAAGGAGGAAGATGCTGATAAGTGCTGAACTTCCTCCCAGGGGATTGAATTTGTAGCTCTGAGAGGTTTCTTACTGTGAAACACCTGCTGCCTTTGACGATGGGCACATGAAGAGAACTTTGCAGGACTGCAGAAGGAAAAAAAAATCCTATCTGGTTAGTTCCCGTTGTGCTGAACCATTCAGAAAAAATGATGCCAAGCGGGCAGCGGGTAAGCAACAACGCTGGAAAAGCATTCCTTGGAGTTTGCAGGTTGTCGATTTCTACTAAGGGAGGGCTGGGCTCTTAGTTTTCTTGCGCATTCTACACCTGAAGCAGAGAGTCCCTTTCCCTAATTGCTTCTTGTGCGACTCCAACAGGATCACGCGCTTCAAACACGTGGAAACGGCCCCGCAGTCCTGGGCCGACGTTCCTCCGGCGCTGTGCCCCGGAGCTGTCCCTGTGCAGCAGGGCCGCTGCGGCTCCCCGGCGGGCCCGGGGCAGGGCCGGCCTTTGCCGCGGCCTCGCCCGGGGCCTGCTCAGCGCCGCGCAGCCGGCGGGCACCTGGCTGCTGAGCCGGCCTGGGGGCTTCTTAGCTTTGCCGGGGAGTTTCTTTCTCCCCCCTTTCCCCTGGCGCGGAGAGACTGCAGCAGCGATCCTTCCTTCGGCGGCTTTTGTTTTCTTCCCGGACTGTTCGGCTCGGTTTCGCTCCGAGACCACACAATCCCCGGGAGCCGCGGGAACCACCCAGAGCCCGGGAAGGGCTGGACCCAAGAGAGAAAGGGCACCAAACCCCGCCAGCCTCATCCGCTGTGCGCAGCGGAGCGACGCCGGAGGCTCCGCGCGTTCCCCTGGCTCCTGCCCGAGCGCTCCGTGACCTTTTCCCTGCCCGGAGAGGCGAAGCCGGGGCCCCGTGCCCCCCGCCCCCGGAGCGCGGCCAGCCCGGTTGTTTCTTCCCCGGGCATTTGGGGTTTTTCCTTCTGCCGGGGGTGTGTAGGTGAGGTTCCGGCCGTTCAATATCTAGCATTTATTAACTTTTTTTCCCCATGCCGTACGGGCACTTTCTTTGTCAATAAACAGTTGGGGTTTTTTTCACTTTCACCCATTGGTATTCATTATTTCATTGGCAGAAAAGGGATTGCTGAAGCCCTTTTCTTTAAAGGAAACACTCATTCCAAAGCGTTTTCTCCGAAATTTGTCTCTAAACTGAGACCTGTGAAGATTATCAAAGTTTTTTAAACACTTTTCCCAGAGGTGCTTGGAAAGCCAGGTAGGACGGGTTCGTGGAGCACAAAAGCAGAGCAAAAATCAAAACCACAGCCACATTCCAGCCACTGGGAAGAAAAGGAATCCCACCCCAGCCAAAGCCAGCCCAGGTACCAAGGCAATCCCCATCCCATTACATGTTGGATATTCTGTCATGAAGGATTAGAAAAATAGCTGCAATTCTTAACCCCACTCTGGCTCAGGGAATGTCAGATTCCAGCAGCTGAGAGGCTTTCCAGAGCTGAGTGTTTTGCTGGTTTATTTTCTTTGAGTATTTTTTGGTAGTTCCATGTATGTAGTCATGCTTTCCTTGATCAAGTTTTTCTGTTATTTAAGGGAGACACTCTCTCTAAACTGCAAGATAAGGTTTTGTGAGGAATGTCACATGGACATTATTCAAATCCTGGTGTTCTGGTGGCAGGACACTCCCTTTGATGTTTTACAAGAAACAAGCAATTATGTTTTACCCATTTTTCCCATGATGTGAGATGTTACAGATACCCTTGGAGACTTAAGGAAAAGAGGATTTTCACCTGTTCATAAAATGCCAGACTGCTTTGGGTTAGAAGGCACCTTAAAGCCCACACATTCCTGACCCTGCCATGGACAAGGACACATTTCACTCTCCCAGGCTGCTCCAAGCCCCATCCAGCCTGGCCTTGGACACTTCCAGGGATCCGGGGGCAGCCACAACTTCTCTGGACACCCTGTGCCAGGGCTGCCCACCCTTACAGGGAGCAATTTCTCTCATATATCTCACATAATTTTCCCTCTGTCTATTCAAAGCCATTCCCCCTTATCCTGTCCCTTCATCCCTTGTCCAAAGTCTCTCTCCAGCTCTACTGGTCCAGGGAAGAATGTGATGGGGATACATTTTACAAATCATCCTGGAGATGGCTGTTTGCTTTGTCAGCAGCAATCAGGAATAAAGGTGAAGTCTTTCTCTTTTCTGCTCACCAGGAAAATGCATAATTAATTTTCTTTTTTCTGCCTGCAATGGCCCTGTGTTCTGTGATGTCTTTTGTCTTAATTTTTCTTGAAGCAAGCAAAAAATGTCCCCCTGAATGGAAGGGCAGAACTGAACAGGGGGAGGACACCACTTTCACTTCTTATCAAACACATGAATAAGCAGGTGTCTTAATTAACAGAGTTGAGAAAACAAAACATAAAAAGAATTATCTATTAGTATAATTACCAAAAATGTTGATCCACAGCCCTGTATTTCCTCTATTTCCTTTAACACATTTGTTTCCAATTTTCCACTCTAACATTTTTTTGGTATAATGTGAGGAATGAGGACACGGCACTGCACAAAGTGGTTTAGTGAACGTGGTGCTGCTAGGTCAAAGGTTGATTTTGATTGTTGGTCAACGATCTTGCAGTTCTTTTTCAACCTTTGTTGTCCTGTGATTCCATGAAATAAAATGGCTCTGTCATTCTGCAGGCTAAGAACCACTCAAGGACTGAGTGCCACCCATCTCCAGAGCGCCACTAACTGAGGAGCAGAAGTGCCCATCAGGGGAATTTCCAGTGACAGACCAATTTTCACAGGGGCTCCACTGATAAGAAAAGATGTTCAGCAGCCTTTAACTTCTGCCAAGACCTGTTGGTATTTAAATAAACGAGTACATCTTTGTACTTACAAATAAGCAGTAAGGAATTTGAATGCTGCTATCAGAAACTTCATTTCCTGGAAGATTTACTTTATAACTCTGATTACCTAAAGAAAATCAGAGTTATAAAAACGTCTCAACTTATAATTTTTTTTTTTTTCCTTCAGTACTAATAAAACCCTAAAGAGGTAATCCAAAAGCTGTGACACAAAGAACGCACAAATTTTAAGACGCAGTTTTCCTTTTGTTCTATTTTGGTTTAACTACAGCTGTTATGGCACTTCCAGGGGAGCTCCTACTTCTCTCTTCCAGGCACCTGCTCTCAATTCTGCTGCCATGAGAGCAAAAATTCCATCACCATACCATATCATCGGCAGAACCACTCACTGCAAGTTTATCTACTGCCTTTAACTGTGTTTCTCTAAAATGCACCCACAGTGCTGAAGTCCAACCTGAACTGGCTGGAAAGCTGGAAAGAACTAACCATGGTGATTGCCTAGGAATGCAGCTGAGAACACCAGGCTGGAGCAGGGAATAAGGAATCAAACACAGAAAAGGGATATGGAAAATGAATTCTTGTACAAATAGCAGAAAGAGAAGTACTCACAAAGAATGGGAAAAACAATCAGCTGGTTAAACTGGGAAGCAAAAGAAAAACAGTAACCTGTGAACAGAGGAAAACAGGGATGGTTTGGAGACCTTGCAGCTGTTTTTACATAAGGACTTGGACTCAAACTTACTCCTCCCCAAGAAAAGAAAATAATGTCTGCAGCTCACTGGAGTTCTGAACATGGGAGAAGTGCCACCAAACTCTTTTGTCTCACCACAGGACCTTGTTTGCTCCTGCTGTTGCACATGGCAGAATGCAGATAAGCGCAGGGAGAATTTAATCAGAAGTTGCTGTGATATTGCCATTGAACTGGAGCAGTTGGGCAACCCAGGACTGGAGACATGTGGAGATCCAGTCACCCACTGCTTAGCCACTACTAAACTACACTTAGCCACTGCTAAACTCCAGAGAAAACCAGCACACTGCACCCAGCCCTTGAAATGCCAGCTTAGGACACCAAACACCACTGGACAGCTCCTGAGCTACAACCTCCTGAGGCCCCACCAGCCACACCTGGTGTTGCATTCACCCAGGTGAATTTCCCACTGTTTGGCTCTGAGTGCTGGTTCCAAGCTCCCTCCTTCCACAGCAGCTCTGATTTACAAACCTGCAGGAGCTCAGCACACATCACAGTGGCCTGCTAATGCTCCCTTCCCTTTCCCAGCTTTTTGGCAAAAGGCTCCTTCACCTTTAGCTTATTCCCTTGGGAAGGAGAATACCATGTCATTTCCACAGAATCACTCAGGCTGAAGGGAGCACAGGGGGCAGGTGGTGTCCCCTCCCTGCTCCAGCAGGGCCATCCCAGAGCCCAGGGCACAGCACTGTGTGCCCCCAGCTCTGCAGCAGCGCCAGGGAGGAGAGCCCGGAGCCTCTCTGGACAATGTGCTCAGGGCTGGGCAGTGCCCAGGGCAGAAGCTGTGCCTCCTGTGCAGGGGCAATTGCTGGGCTCGGGCCCTGCCCGTGGCTCTGGGGCCATCGCTGGCCCCCGGAGCAGAGCCCGGGCCCTGCTCGGAGCCCTCCCTGCAGACGGGGACCCCCAGGGCTGAGGGCCCCTCTCAGCTGGGGCTCCTCTCGAGGCTGAGCAGCCCCAGCTCCCTCAGCCCGTGCCGGGCACAGAGACGCTCCAGGCCCTTCCTCGGCCGCGCGGCCTCCGCTGGCCCCGCTCCAGGGGCTCCTGGCCCTGCTGTGCTGAATGATTTCTGTTCCAGGGGTTGGGGGAGACACTGGTGCACTGAATAAGCTAGACAGCTGGATCTTTCTGGGTTGGGAAATGACAAGTTTTGTGGCATAGGGAGATGGCAGAGAGAAGAGATATCCACTCAAATACCAGAGTTAATTTTACCATGAAGCAATGCAATTTCATCCTCTCTACGTTCTGCTGGAATCAAAAGGAGAATTAACAAACACTGTTTGATTCCTTATTTCTTATTGTGCATTGACATGATTATCCATTATCTCCAAGGAAAAAAGGGAGTCAGCTATACTTTGTACCAGAAAGTGTTCTATTCCCAAATAGCCACAGAAGTCACCTGCATGTGGAATAAGGCAAAGCATTTGAAATACTGCAGATTATGACCACAAAATGCACAGAGGAAATTAATTTCTACATCAGAGTGACAAAGCATTAGAAAGAAACAGCTGTTAAATATTTCAGCAGGAGTATTATCATAGAATCAGAGTGGTTTGGGTTGGACAGCCTCAAAACTCATCCAGTGCCACCCAC
>WAAG01068881.1:281-11193 GCA_013390105.1 Tichodroma muraria | reverse complement strand
ATCAAAAGTATTCACATCCCATTTTATAGTGAAGAGCCTGCTTCTTAGAGCAAACTTTCCTCCAGTTTCAAATCTGACAGAGTTACACACAAAAGATGATATAATTTACTCACTTTATGATTTTAGTTTACTCACTTTATGTCATTTATGGTCCATATAATTTCACACTTGCCAGTCATTTGGTTCAAAAAATATTAGAAAGACCTTATTTTTTATTATGGTCAGCAATTTTTATTCCCAAATAATACAACCACATAACCAACACTCATCTCTAATTTAATGTCCACAGCCATTGCTGATGTAATTACAGATGAGACACAACTTGTTTTATTTTAGGTTTTGTCCTGTACATCTGTGCTAGTCACCCAAGGTTCCATTTCACAAAGACTGAGAGTATGAATCATCTAGTATACTTCAGATGTCTATGGTAGGGTGAATCCTGCCCAGAATTTCCTTTTTCATTCCTCTGAGTGACTGCAGATACCTAAAATTTAGAAATAATAATTGTGCCCGGTGTTTGCTGGTCTTGCCTGTGAGACACATAGCCAGGGCCTCTCTGGCTTTCTGGATGACCACTACACAAGAAATGAAAGACTGCAAGACTTTGGTGCAGAAGTTGCATCATGAAACCTATCAAGACATGACATATACCATTTCCAATAAGAATAATTATATGCACTAATTTAGGAGTCCTTTCTATCTTCTCTCAAGCCCTCAACCCTCTCCCTGATGGAATGTAAATGACTAACTCTTTTAAATTGTTCAAATATTTTCCAAAAAGCCCTGACCTGTATGTATCAAAACCCACTCCAATTGGTGGAAAGTAGGTACTATCATCTCACAGGTTTATTACTAAACACAAACCCTGATTAGCCTCACTCAAACGGAGCCAGAAAATAAAGATCAAGATTAAGACAGCCTGAAGGCTACCATAATAATAAAACATGGCTGAAACAGAGATTAAATCCTAATCCTGTTCCAGCAGGAGTATAGTGCAAAAAATACTATGAACACAAAGTCATTTCCTTAGATGCTGGTGTGACTGGGCTTCTAATGATGTGGTGACTTAGAGTCATGGCAAGGCATTTCAGCACTTTAAGTTCTTCCTTCCTCAAGAATGATGGGGTAGACAGGACAAAAGCTCAAGCTTGCTACTGCTGCTGCTGAGATTTTCAGGAGGATATTACTACTTCAGTGGGTGATCATGCACCCACGTGCCCTGCAGCCATCCAACACACCCCTCCCCCTCAGCCCTCCACACATCTTGAGAGCCAAGTTTCCATTGTCATGTGCTTCCCCTGTGAAGTGCCTGCGGATGGGCTCCAGAACATTTCTCCATCACCTGCTTACCTCTTAACCATGGCATAGCAATGGATCAACTGTGACAACTAATGAGAGCATTTGGGAAATCATGAGTATTCAGTGGAATTCAATGCAAATTAAATATATCACTGGATATATGTAAGATTCTTTATGTGCTAACAAAACCTCTTCAGTTCTGATCTCTGAGTGTTAGACTTACATAATTTTGCAATGTTGCTGTAAATTCCTCAAAGACAGGTAGATGATTGATACATTGTAAATTGCAATATCTATAAAAGATGGGGTGACTGCACAAGATTTGGGTTTATCTCTCCACTGAAGTAATGAATTATCCAAGGAAATATGACAAGCAATTCATCAAAATATAAACCACACAGTCAAGTGAGAGTATATATTCCTTTAAAACCTAAGCAAAAGCCCATCAGAATTCAGCAGCAGGCTTTCTATACTTCAGGAGGCTTTCAATGAAGACCGAAGGAAAATTCATGGTTAAACTGGAAGGTGGGGTGTAAAACAGTATAAGTGATAATTTGAATAATACATTTTTATCCTAATTAATTTCTTTCCTCTGTAAAACTTATATGTGTTATTATGTTATGTTTGAGGTCAGTGCCTTAATCTTTTTTAGTCTGAACAGGAAAGATTTTTCTTTTAAAATAGTGAAATATTGCACACAGTAAATGCTGGGCACACAAATTTCAGAATGAGAGAGAGCTATTCTTCCCCGGAGCAGCACATTCACCTCATCATCCATGGATTTCCTTTCTGTAAAACCTCTTGTGCAAAATGCAGTTCTCTCTCCAAAGTGAGCATACATGGCTTTATAGTGGAAGAAGGACCTAAACATTAAAGAATTGTGACATTTCCCATTACAGAGAGAGAGGGAAAGTTGTGTTTCTCTATAAGCCCTTTCATCTGCACAATTCTTTGTATGTTTTTACGTCACTCTGTTGTGGTTTAACCCCAGCTGACAACTAAGTACCATGCTGCAGCTCCCTCACTCCCCAATGGGATAGTAAGAACTGGGAAAAGGTAAAACCCATGGGTTGAAATAACAGTAGTTTAATAATTGAAACAAAGCAAATTCAATAATGATGATGATGATTGATGGTGATGACAATAATGATAATGAAAAAGAAAATGAAAAGGAAAATTAAAAGGAAAATGAAAAGGAAAATGGAAGTAACAAGAAGAAAAGCGAAATAAAACTCAAAATTAAATAAGTGAGGCACAATAGCATTGCTCACCCACTGACTGATACCCAGTGCATCACTCAGCAGTGATGGGCTCCTCCTGGCCAGCTCCCCCCAGTTTATATACTGGGCATGATGTTCTCTGGTATTGAATACTGCTTTGTCCAGTTCAGGTCAGATGTCCTGGCTGTGTTCCCTCCTGGTTTCTTGTGCACCTGTTGACTGGTAGAGCACAAGAAACTGAAAAGTCCTTGACTTTGAATAAGCACTACCCAAAAACTACAATATATTAACTAAACAGCACTACAACAGAAACATCAATATGTTAACAACATTATTCTCATACTAAACACAAAACACCCAGAGCTGTACCATCTACTAGGATGAAAATTAATTCCATCCCAGACAAAATCAGGACACACTGATGCCTCCATACACAACCACAAACACCTTGATGACCTCCCCTGCTTCATCAGCAAGACAGGATATCATTTAGAGATGAAGATGTGGACAAGAAATTTTTTCCAACATCAGAAGCCAAGGTGAGGGAAAAAGTCTCCATTCTATCTCAAAGAAGAAAAATAAGAAGCCCCATCTGGTTGTCAGACATGTCAAGTCTTTCAAGAAAATGAGTGCATTTTTTATTAGCAAAAGCAGACTCCTACACTTGAGAGCTTAAACATAACTTGATTTTAAATCCTGACTGATGTTGTGTGTTCTGCATTGCCTGCTTATGTGGAACTTGCCCAGTTCCAGACCACATTAGCTGGTAAAACAAAAGATAGTAATTCTCACTGCAGTATGTAAGGCAGAGCTTTGTGAACTGCATTTTACCAAAAGCCTGGTGAAATGAAATCTTCTGTCATGCACAGAAAAAACACAGCAGAGACAGCTGTAGCAGCAGCTCACCTGCTGTGCCTTAGTCCAAGAGATCCCAGCACTGCTTGCTTGGCTAGCCTTCCCTCCCTCTGCTGATTCCACCTCCTGCATTAAAGGCTGTTAGTAGCAGCATGCTTTGAGACAGGGCTGCTTGTCCGGCACAGAGGATATTGCCTGAATCATTTCATACCCCCCCTAAAAATGGCCCACAAGAGCAGCGAACAAAACTAATGATAAGTTCAAATTAACACCCGTATGAGAGAGCACAGCCTTTCCCCAGGGTTCAGAGCCACTATCTTCAAAGCTTTTCAGGAAAAGCTTTTTTATTTGAGTTTTGCCAGACTGCATGCACAATCTCAGGGAAGCAATAGCAAACATCAGAAGAGAAATTGTTCTGAGTTACGGCAGGAAATTAATTGAAAGCATTGCGAATGTGTGCACACAAGTATAAAGAAACTGTCTGAGTACTTGAAGGAAGAGTTTACTGTACAAACATTTCTCTTGTTATTCAGTCTAAAGAAACTCGACAAAATGTATTCAGAAAGGGGCTTTGTCAAGTAAGAATTACAAAGAGAGTGATAAATTGTAAGATAACAAATTTATCCATCAAGCTGAGAGTACCAAAGAACAGAGCCTTTCAGCAGCAGCAGCAGCAGCAGCAGCATAAGAGCCAAAGCATTATATAGAGTACATTAAAATGGTACTATGGCCAACCTTAGCTCACTGTAGAAGGTAACCAGCTACTTAATCCCAGTTTTGGGGCAAGCTCATTTAGCAACAGGACAACAACCTTTGACTGTGCTCCTAAATCCTTAGGCCCTAAATACCGCTAGTCAAGTGGATTTAAGTTATTTAAGTTCACAGGAACTATTTAAACTTGATTATTAGAGATTTCTTTCATAAAGACAAATGGGGTTTTATACACTCGGAATTTATAGAAATTATTTCTAAGCTTATAATGTTTAAATAAATGCCATGGATGTTGGTGGAGATACAAAGTCTTCCTCAGTGATACACAGAACTTTCTTCATAGGCTGTGCACCTGTGGACACAAGAGTCCCATCTTCTGAATGCATCTGAGATGTTAGCCTGCAGGGTCTGATGAGGGATCTTTTCACCTGGTTCAAGATTCACCAGGTAAGAGTGATTCTTACCTGGTGTCTCTGAAGCCACCTCCTAAATACAACATTCCCTTGATCCCCCAGGAGAATCCAGGTTTGCCATTGAAAACAGCAGAGGCAGGGCTTTCCAGGAAGCCAATGTGTTAGATTTAAAATACAGCAGCAATGCACTGGCTCTTCCACCCTCACCTCCCCAGAGGCAGGGCTGGCATTCCAGGGCTCCCTGGCCACAGCAAGATGCTGAGGCAACAGAAGCTCAGTGGCCTGTGGTGCTGGGCTTGCCCAGAACACAGTTCCTAATGGAACATGCACAGTGACATAAATTTAGTACTTTATAAATAAAAATTGAATATTTTATTAATCAAATTTAATATCCATTTCTTTCAGTGCACCATGCCACTTGGTGGATATCTTCAATGACATTCCAGTGTTGTGGCTTAATATGGCCTACCTTACCAGACCTCCTCCCCTCTGCTGAGGTCAGCTTCTCAAACTCACTCAAAGTCTGAGAAGATCCCTGTAAAAAGAGTAGCTATGGTCAGGACTGGAAGAAACAGATGAATAAAATAAGCTGTCTTAACCCTTTTTTTTAATCTTTTTTAAAAAGCTTAAGACAGTTGTGAGAAGACAATTGAAAATCTTCACTGAGGGTTTTCAGAAACATTTGAAGTTTCCTCTAGCAGATCTTGTAGTTGTATGCCGAAATAGACATATTTCAATGTCTTTAATTTTTTGTTTGCACATTGTTATTTTGAATAGTCAGATGGACATATATATGTGATTTAACTTCATTCTCAATTCTTGATTTGAGTACAAATTTGAAGAATAAAACAAGTGAACAAAGGAAAAATGAAGAAATTTATGTGCATCATAAGAAACATATAGAGAAATGCATTTCTCCTGCAGGAAAGGGTTGACTGAATGTTTTTCTCTCTTAGGAGAACATTTTTGAAAACTGTAAGAAGTATTTGAGTGAGCTCTGAAGTCTGACAGTTTTTTGCAAGTTAAAGTAGCTGAGGGAAATATTTTATATAAGTAGAGCATATTTTCACTGCTTTCATTCCTTGCTAGCATTAATGGCCATTAAATATCATACAGCAACAGGTTCATAATAGCAGAAACCAAATCAACAAGTCAAACCAAATCAAATGGCCAGTAAATGGATGTTGATATGTTGATATGTGGATGTGTTCCCTTAGGTATGTAATATTATCTACATTCTGCACAAAACAAACACCAAAATTAGCTTAGACATAAAGGCTTGTCATCATGACTACAGAAAGACACCATCCTTTGGTTTTGATATATGGTGATGTATTTCCATGTAGCAACAGGTTACTATCGATTTATAGCCTTTATATCGATTTATAGATAAGACAATATATCGTCTTCTCTTGCCTGATAGTCAAGACGAGGATCCAACCATGTCAGTGTTACGAATAGATGTGGGGGTTTAGATAAGTCCTTGCCTTTTGCCCAGGCCTCCGGCAGAAGGCAGTAGCTTTACTGGGGTGGCCAGCACCCCAAAACCCACTATCATTCACAAGTTCTTCAATAATGGCTGATTCAGTCTATTATAGAATAAATTATTGATTCAATAGACACAAAACTAACAGACATAAGTCTTAAAACAAACTAATACTACACAGGAATAAGGATAAAAAGAGAAACTACTAGAAGATAAATACAGCACACGGTTAAAGGTACCTACTAATGTTACAGATAGTGAAGAAATAATATAACTTAGGATTCAATGTATCTTACCATCCAATGGTTGGTGGGGCACACATGGAGATCCTTTCCCTCAACCCCAGAGAAGTAACCACAGAACCTGTGTCCAGGCTCCAGGGACAGGCCTCCCACACTTGCAGGGTGTGTGTTTAGGTTTCTGCCTCTGTGGTAACCCATGTGTCTTTCATAGTTTGTAAAACAGCGTCTCTTAGTCAAGAATACTTCTTTTATCTCTTCCACGTCAGCTCTCTGGACTGAGATGTTGATTCTTAGCTGAGGCCTGAGCCCTTTTGGCACCAGAGATGATCCCTTGCTGGCCTTTCAGCCTGGGTTATCTCTTTATGCACTAACCATCTGTGATAAAGAGGAGGGGGGTTGTAGACATCCTGCCACAGTCAGGTACCAGGGGAAGACAAGACAGTGCATAGTCACCATCCTAAATGAACTCAACAATCAAGTGACGAATGGAGAAAAAGACAGTTACCTAATCAAGGAGAGTAATGTGAAGCCAGCAAATAACATGTCAGTGGCAGGAAGGATTTTGTTTGTTTTCAGGTAAGTACAAGAGACACAAATAACACACTAAATTGAAGGGCTAGAGAGTGCAGTGATAAAACGGCTCAGAATCAGCCATTGAGGAGAAGGGTAGTAGAAACCTGGACCATACCAAAATGAAAAGAGACTGGACAGAACAAATGAAAGGAAATAGCCTCATGATGTTAGCCTTGGTTTTTACAGCTGCCCTTTCTGGCTGTAGGTAGAAATAATAGCAATAACAATTCTGATGGCATAATATTTTTTATTTAACTTTTCCTGTTTCCCTTACAAAGACAAAATAGGTATAATAGGTTGAAATTTCTCTAGGTGCAGTACTTCCTTATATGAGGTTTGTCTTAACAATGCTAAATAATGTCCTTATCTCAGTATTTGGGAACAGTGCAGAGGGAAGCATTCCAGGAAAGGCAGTGATACCTTTTTCTGTTCTGCCACTATCAAGCTCTGTATGGGAGACTGTTGTAGCTCACATTAGGGCATAATTTATTTACCTATGACCCAGAGAGGCAAGGTGAAAATTCAGCCCATTTTTCATGTTGTCCCTTCCAAGATCCTTAAATGATAGNTTTTGTTTGCACATTGTTATTTTGAATAGTCAGATGGACATATATATGTGATTTAACTTCATTCTCAATTCTTGATTTGAGTACAAATTTGAAGAATAAAACAAGTGAACAAAGGAAAAATGAAGAAATTTATGTGCATCATAAGAAACATATAGAGAAATGCATTTCTCCTGCAGGAAAGGGTTGACTGAATGTTTTTCTCTCTTAGGAGAACATTTTTGAAAACTGTAAGAAGTATTTGAGTGAGCTCTGAAGTCTGACAGTTTTTTGCAAGTTAAAGTAGCTGAGGGAAATATTTTATATAAGTAGAGCATATTTTCACTGCTTTCATTCCTTGCTAGCATTAATGGCCATTAAATATCATACAGCAACAGGTTCATAATAGCAGAAACCAAATCAACAAGTCAAACCAAATCAAATGGCCAGTAAATGGATGTTGATATGTTGATATGTGGATGTGTTCCCTTAGGTATGTAATATTATCTACATTCTGCACAAAACAAACACCAAAATTAGCTTAGACATAAAGGCTTGTCATCATGACTACAGAAAGACACCATCCTTTGGTTTTGATATATGGTGATGTATTTCCATGTAGCAACAGGTTACTATCGATTTATAGCCTTTATATCGATTTATAGATAAGACAATATATCGTCTTCTCTTGCCTGATAGTCAAGACGAGGATCCAACCATGTCAGTGTTACGAATAGATGTGGGGGTTTAGATAAGTCCTTGCCTTTTGCCCAGGCCTCCGGCAGAAGGCAGTAGCTTTACTGGGGTGGCCAGCACCCCAAAACCCACTATCATTCACAAGTTCTTCAATAATGGCTGATTCAGTCTATTATAGAATAAATTATTGATTCAATAGACACAAAACTAACAGACATAAGTCTTAAAACAAACTAATACTACACAGGAATAAGGATAAAAAGAGAAACTACTAGAAGATAAATACAGCACACGGTTAAAGGTACCTACTAATGTTACAGATAGTGAAGAAATAATATAACTTAGGATTCAATGTATCTTACCATCCAATGGTTGGTGGGGCACACATGGAGATCCTTTCCCTCAACCCCAGAGAAGTAACCACAGAACCTGTGTCCAGGCTCCAGGGACAGGCCTCCCACACTTGCAGGGTGTGTGTTTAGGTTTCTGCCTCTGTGGTAACCCATGTGTCTTTCATAGTTTGTAAAACAGCGTCTCTTAGTCAAGAATACTTCTTTTATCTCTTCCACGTCAGCTCTCTGGACTGAGATGTTGATTCTTAGCTGAGGCCTGAGCCCTTTTGGCACCAGAGATGATCCCTTGCTGGCCTTTCAGCCTGGGTTATCTCTTTATGCACTAACCATCTGTGATAAAGAGGAGGGGGGTTGTAGACATCCTGCCACAGTCAGGTACCAGGGGAAGACAAGACAGTGCATAGTCACCATCCTAAATGAACTCAACAATCAAGTGACGAATGGAGAAAAAGACAGTTACCTAATCAAGGAGAGTAATGTGAAGCCAGCAAATAACATGTCAGTGGCAGGAAGGATTTTGTTTGTTTTCAGGTAAGTACAAGAGACACAAATAACACACTAAATTGAAGGGCTAGAGAGTGCAGTGATAAAACGGCTCAGAATCAGCCATTGAGGAGAAGGGTAGTAGAAACCTGGACCATACCAAAATGAAAAGAGACTGGACAGAACAAATGAAAGGAAATGGCCTCATGATGTTAGCCTTGGTTTTTACAGCTGCCCTTTCTGGCTGTAGGTAGAAATAATAGCAATAACAATTCTGATGGCATAATATTTTTTATTTAACTTTTCCTGTTTCCCTTACAAAGACAAAATAGGTATAATAGGTTGAAATTTCTCTAGGTGCAGTACTTCCTTATATGAGGTTTGTCTTAACAATGCTAAATAATGTCCTTATCTCAGTATTTGGGAACAGTGCAGAGGGAAGCATTCCAGGAAAGGCAGTGATACCTTTTTCTGTTCTGCCACTATCAAGCTCTGTATGGGAGACTGTTGTAGCTCACATTAGGGCATAATTTATTTACCTATGACCCAGAGAGGCAAGGTGAAAATTCAGCCCATTTTTCATGTTGTCCCTTCCAAGATCCTTAAATGATAGAAAGACTGTACTTGCAATGTGGACTTGTCTCAAAGGTTTAAGATATTATACCTCTTGTTCTGCTGGATGTCAGCAATAATCTGGTTACGACTTGACATCGAAAGACACTTTTCCTAAATAGACAGCTACAACATCAATCCTCAGAAAAGCTGTTGCAACTTACTGAGGAGCATTCACAAATTTGACATGAAGTTAGTGGGGCTGTGTGGGGACTCAAGGCCTTGCGAGGATGGAGGAGTCTGTTCCCTTTGATGAATCTATTCTAGGAAGAATGGGGAAATAAGAAGGCATGCCTATCCGATGATTACAGATGTTGCAGGGAATATGAGGGAAAAGGACTGCAGAAGGTGCCCAGGCTCACATGCCATTACTCAGTGGCATCTTCTATTGACACTTCTGGGGACAGAGTACAACATTAGACAGACTCATCAGCTGGGTCTTTACTGTGTCATTTCAAGTATCTGGACATCTGCTAAAGATGAAAGCAAAGGCTATGTATATACTTGACATTTAACTTGACTGTAAGGAGTTAATTTACTCACTGAAGATGAAGCCATCCATGAAAACAGGAATGTTTGCTTTAAATTTGAGTTGCAAAACTTTGTAGCAAGCATATTGGGAACCATATTTTATGCAAACATAATAAAAGCAACAAGAAAGCTTCTTCTTCTTCTTCCCACTCTTGAAAGAGACTGCCCCAAATTACAGGTGAGCCTACCAAGTAAGTGGGAAGACATCTCATTTCTTCTTACTGCATTGCTACACTTAATAAAATAGAACGGAATTTAGCCCTCAGTCATCTTTAAGCTGACAAGTGCGAATTCAGATAAGTTCTGGAGAAAGAAAAGTACTTCAGCTGATAAACAGAAAGAAATTTTCAGACAGTATGCTTCAGGAGAAACAAATTTCAACTCAATGCAAAAATCTACTGCTGGGAGTTTCATTTTAATCAGTCATTTTCTTCTTGTTTTTATTTGCACAGCAGCTCTGAATAAATGGAACAGTATTCTTTTTTATCCTTTAGTGCAGACTGGGATTCTACCACTTCCACTGTAAAGGAGAATTTAATTTTGCAGTGATAAGTTTAAGAATACACAGATAAGGAACTTGAAGGAAGTGGGTGGGGGGCAGAAAGACTACCAGGCAGGAATGGAGAATACTGAGAAAATACAGAAAAAGGAGAATTTTTCAGCTGCATTTTACATGCTAAACCTAGACATTTTTCTCCAATCTACAATCTTCAGCCAGAGAGAAAGTAGTGAGCTTTGCTAATTCCATCTCTTCGTTGTTTTAGAAAGATGCATTTACATTTTCTGTGCGGATAAGCAGGACTAGACAGCTTGTGGAGAGAGATAACGTAAGCGCTGAGCTCTGTTGAACCTTGGCAGTTTACTAATCTTTCAGGTTTTAATTTCAAGTTATT
>WAAG01068875.1:59880-96031 GCA_013390105.1 Tichodroma muraria | reverse complement strand
GATAATACCACAGAGGAATAGTGTTCCCCTAATCAGCCCTGCTCTCACCTCTTCCTGGCAGGCTTTCCCCATCTTTTTTCTCTTGGCATTGCAAGAAATGGGCCAGAAGTATAAACTGCATATCTGGCTTTCATATACATGAAAGCTCGGGAGAACTTTGGTTTGGCTGAAGAGACAAGACAGGAAATCTAAGTAACCACAGGCTCCAAATCCAGGGGGTTCTGGATGTAGCCCTTAGATTAAGCTCTGTTCCAATGTGTCTTTCTATCTTTCTCTCTCCAACTTTCTTTCTGCGACACTCTCCCCTTTTCTGGCTGCTGAACTGCAGCAGAAAGCTGGACTATCTGTAGCACATGCAGAATGTTTGTTCTCTGCCTAGCTCAAATCCTCTTTAACCCTTTATATGTATGGGAGTATCACAGAAGATCATTCATATGGGGCTAATCAATGATTTCCCCATGCATTTTAGATTAAAGAGCATCTGATAGGAAAAGAAATCAGCTAAAGAGTGCTTTTCTCCTCCAAGGATGTGATATGGAGGGATAGAAACCTACCTCTTGTTCTCATCCTACTTTAGGGGTTGAAGGTTTCCTCACAACCCAGGCTACTTAACCCACAGAGTCTGGCTACTGAGAGGACATTCTCCTCCCAAACTAGCCATGTCCTTGAGTGTGGAGGGCACAGTCAGATGGCAGAAAAAAGATGATATGTTCTCCTTTATTCTGTTACCATCTTCCTCTTCACTCACCTTGAAGAACAAATACCTTCTTTACTCACCTCAGAAGACACAAGACTTCTGGCTGTCTGCCAGAGTAGAGAACAATATAAAATAAACTGGGCCACTGTTTGCCTCTCCCTTTTAAGGCAAATCAGTAGCAAGCAAATCCCATAGTTTTCAGAGAGAACCTCTTTTATGTAGTATCTCAACAGAAATCCTTTTCCCTCAGCCTAGCACCAGAAGCATTTTGTCTCCACCACTGTGCTGTGCATTACCAGCAGTAGAGACTGAGACAAGTGGATGAAGACCTAAGCTAAACAGAATTACAGGTCCAATTCTGCAGAGGATCTGTTGAAGTAATTTCATTTGTTCACTTGGAAAACCTGGTTATTGTACCTGGGAATTCACACTGCAAAACAAGCTTGAAGTACATTTAAGATTCTTGCCACTTTTCTATAGCTGCCTATATTGCTACTGAAATTTTCCTTGATGCTGGAAGAGAAACTCCTGCATAGTTCACAAATTGAATCCAGCTGGATTTCTTACCTGTTGGAGTGAGGTGCCTCCAGGTGATGACAGGCTCAGGACGCCCATTTGCCATGCAGACCAGGGTCACATTGCTGCCCTCATTCACGGTGATGTCCGAGGAGATATTGGAGATCTTTGGTGGAACTGTGAAGACAAAAGAAAGTTTGACCTTGTTAGAAGCAGAATTATGGAGGGCAGCTTGCCTGGCTTATTGATCTACCTACCTATTAACGAGAGCCAGCCACAAACTCATCTCACAGGCTGCACCCCTCCCACTACTACCTGGGTTTCTGAAATTACATCAGAGTAATATGTACTGGTGTGTCATTTTTATTTCAAGGGTCTCCAGGTAGAAACGGCCTGTGCTTCAACTGCAATGCTTTGTGTTTGGACAAGTCTGGGGGTCTTCATAAAATGACCTTTCAGAACTTGCCTGCCTACCTCAAGGCTGCATGGAAGGTGTCAGCAGGCTCCAAGTATCATCCCAGCTAATTTTTGCACTCCAGGGAGTCCCAGATGGAGTTCTACATGCTCCTGCAGGATGTCAGGCTTCAAGGCACTGACTCGGAGGGTGTATTAGTTATTGGTTTCTGTGACATCTTTCAGCCAAGAGGGCTTCCCCATGGGCTACCTGCAGCAGGCAGCTTCTGGATGACTGCACCACACATGGCAGAGCACCAAAGGCACATTAGAGTCTCTAAGATTCACGAGATCAGCCACGACTTGGGCATTCAAGATGCTTAAAACCTTTCCAAGATGAGTTTGTGTCATGGCACCAGAGTGACCAGGAATTGGGACCTGAACAGGCACTTCCAGCTGTGAAGTGTGCCAGCTGTTGCAGTCTTTCCTCTCTCACATCCATGTCTTGCTTCCACGCTTCACACCCCATGTCAGGTGGTGAGGGATTTTCACTAAAAAGGAATCCTCTAATTTTTTTTTTAGTTTAATATATTTTCAGCTTCCAAATTTGTGTGTAGCGAGGAATGAAACAACATCATTTTCTGCTTTGCTTACCACAGAGTAAACAGACAGCAGCTTCCCCTTCCCCCTCCCTGGCAGGAATGGTCCTTTTGAGGCAAAACTGCCTATAAGCTAGGTGGGGAAAAGGAAATGAAGCCTGAAGAGAGCAACTCACTACTTCCAGCTGTGTTGCTGGATTCACAGGAATGTTGTTTACAACCCACAGCTCATTAGCCCCTCTCTGTAGGCCCCAAACTCATGGACAACGCTTGAGTATCTATGACCATGGGACCCCCTTGAAGGAAGAGGACCTGTTGAGCAAAGTGAGGCAGACATCTGTTTTCCAACAGGCTCACTCACCCAGGCAAGGAGGGATTTAAGCCAGGCACGTTGGGGAAGGGTTGCCATGATCTGTGGAGAAGTGACAACGCAGAGGGCAGCAGCTGGGGGGCAACACAATAGGGCAGGCTTCTGCACGCCTGGTGAAAGCAGGACAGCTGGAGCCCACCTCAAATGCCTGTGCACCAGTGCAAGTATCATGGTGGAAAAACAGGAGGAATCAGATGTTCATACAGATTCACAGTGGAATGCGTGTGAAAAAACCATTGGGATGACAGAGCTGGGGTGAGGCAGCTCTTAGGACTGGCCTGTAACTCAGATGCAGCCTTTCTAAGAAAGACAGGCTGGAAAGGAGAGGAAAAGAAATGCAAAGCAGTGGCTGGCATGTACCCAGCTCTGGATGGTGAACTAGCTCAGATGTAAGGATCAGAGGATATCCCAGTGTCACCCCTGTTCCTTGGTGTTCGTTACCATCCACTTGATTAAGAACAGACAATACTGCTGTAGACAGGTAGAATAAGCCTCACAATGACAGTCCCTCATCAGGGACTAACCACCTTGATATTTTCTGGAAGGGAGAAAGCACTAAGCTCAAGCAGTCCAGGGCATGTGGGGGTCCTTCAGGTTCAGCATGAGTTAGCAGTATGCCCTTGCAGCAAAGACCAAGCGTCCTGGGTTGTATCAGCAAGAGTGAAACCCCCTAAAAGGAGGGAAGTGTCTAAAACCCTTTACAGCGTGCTTGTCAGACAGCATCTCAGGCACTAGATCAGCCTTGGGCTCCACAGTACAAAAAGGCCATTGTTCCACTGGAACAAGTCCATGGAAGGCTCCCAAGATGGTCAGAGGGCTATGGCACATGACTTCCCAGGAGACCTTAAGAGAGATGGGTCTGTTCAGTCTGAAGATAAGAAGGCTAAGGGAGATCTTATTGCTCTCTATAAAAAGTGAGTGGGAACATGCAGAAAAGACAGAGGCAGGCTTTTCTTAGGTGCACAGTGAACTCTGAAGAGCAGCTAACACGAGCTGCAGTGTAGGGAAAATACTGACTCAAAATGAGGAAAAAGCTTTTACTTTCAAGTCAAGACAGGAACAGGCTCCTCAGAGAGGGGATGGAAACTCACCCCTGGAGACACGGAAAACTCACCTCCTTTGTTTCCCAGTGGATGAGAGGAACACCCTGTCCCATGCTTAGGACAGACCTGCACATTGTTCCAGCCAGCAGATCTGCAGGCTGGCAGAGCCCTGAAAGTTCTGGTGCCGAAATCCAAACTGCTACTCTTACTGGGAACAAAGCAACTTGGAGGGCCACCTCGGACCTGACAGAAGACCAGCATTTATAGGAGAGGACAGAGGAGCTTAGTCTGGGAAAGAACATCAGAGGCTGCTATTTCTGCAAGACTTGTGGCCAAGGTGTTCTGTCAGGGCACACAAGGACACTGACTTTGGAGCATCCTCATCACAACTTCTCCACGGTGCATTGGCAAACCTGGGTAAGCAGAGCCCAGGAGTAAAACCAGTGACCACATTTCGGGAACATTACCGTAACCTCAAGGGGTTGATATTTGCATGAGGAAAAAAAGCCATGCACCAAACTAAGAAGGACTAAACCAAAGCAGGACTAGCAGTGGGCCAGTGTGAAGTCCTAGTAGAATGGTGCAATGACAGCAGAAATGGCTGAGGAGACAGAAGCAAAAGCTACTACAGGGCAGCAGCAGAGCTCCAACTGGGACACTTTTAAACTGCCACTCTCCAAAGCCGTCAAGACATTTTACTTCACAGAGGATCAAGTAAACTCAGCCAGTACAAGCAGTTCTGACCATGCCTACCGAATGCCCAAGAGGAAAAACATGTGTCCAGATGGTTGTATCTGGCTTGCCACTTTTTCAGATGAGGGTGAAAAGGACATCCAAAGGCTGAAATCCTGTTAGGAATATAATGGCTGGTTCCTTTCAAGCTGCCACCTTGGTCAGAAGGCAAGGAAAGGCTAAGACAAGGGGGAATAGGGCAGGAAATAATTTCCTTCTAAATTTAAAATGTGGATTGGCTTCATCTGTTTAGAATCCAAAGCCAGTGGACAATGATTTCACTCAGATAAAAAGTCAGAGACTTTTAATTTTCAGGGCGTCAAGCCAGCATGTTAAAATGCCAAAACTGTCAGCACCAGCAACAGTTAGCACTGCCTCCTTGGCACTTATCATTACTTTGCACACACCTTTTTAGGACAGCCTTAAAATGAGAAGCTTTGACCTTATTCTTTTTCCCCATGTGTGGGTT
Organism: Tichodroma muraria; assembly: GCA_013390105.1. Classification (NCBI taxonomy): domain Eukaryota; kingdom Metazoa; phylum Chordata; class Aves; order Passeriformes; family Sittidae; genus Tichodroma; species Tichodroma muraria. The sequence goes on along the minus strand of WAAG01068875.1, from coordinate 91,212 downwards.
GTATTATGTTTTCACAGGTCCCAGACTGCTGGAAGAAGGATTGCTAAGAATAAAACCTCCTGGGACCAGAATCTTCGGGGTGTCACAGCCTCCATTTGCCCAGCCATCTCCTGTTGAGCCTCAAGTGGAAAATTCTTTTGTGACTGGCCTCTCTCTGAACCACTAGCAGAGGCAAACCCACCGGCTGCAACCCCACAGCAGGGCAAGTAAGCTCAACAGCACTTACAGGCATTTTCATATTTTGACTAACAGCTTTTTACTTCAGGGGAAACCAGGCTGCTGCTGGACCTCTCTGGATCCAAGGACCATGGGAAAGCACTGCCAGGGTCTCTGGTACTGCTGAAAAAGATAAGATGGCCGGATTTTTTCTGCTCTTTCAGTGTAAATCATATGGAGTATCCATTACAGTGTGCTTAGGATCCCCCTGGTTGGGGTGGGGATGGGGAGCAGAGCCAGACATGAAAGGAAGCACACTGTAGTACCCCACTGCAACATCCCCAGAGAGGAAGGATGCCCCACCCACAGAAGGGACTGATTCTGGAGAGATGGGAATGAACACTGAGAAGAACGGCTTGAAACTCACATATTTGTTTCTTCTACATTTCACATCTACAGGACAAGGCTGATGTCAGCCCAGCATCTCATCTTCCGTGTCACTGACAGTAAATAACAAATCCTAAAGTAACCAGTGGCCATTCTCCATGAGAGAAGGTCCCATGGGAAGAGAAGGAGAGCTGCAAGGCCGGAGTGACACAAGGGCAGAGATACTCTGGGATGCCCTGGACTGGGACGGCTGCAGGGCAGGAGGGGTACAAGGCCAGAGCTGGTGTAGGAGATTTTAAGTCCAAGAAAGATACAGTGACAGAGCTAGGCAGAACAGGCTTGTGCAGGAACAGCTTACACCAAGCCTGTTCTAGTTAATTGCTGTCAATCCTTCACTTCATGACAACTGCAACTCACATTAATTTAAATAATAAGAAAGACTGAGACATGAAAAATAGATCATGCTCCCCTAGCACAATCACTGTTGCTCTCCAGATGAAAGCAGGTGATTTGTTTCCACAAAAACACCCGCTATAGCAGTTATTACAGACCAGGGGCTGCATACGGGAGGCAGCAAGGAAACACAAACAAGCAAACACGCAAACATCTGCCGCTGTTATCCTTGCCTTTTATGACCAAAGCCCTTCAGAGCTCAAAACTCCTCCTGAGATATTACCTGGGATGGTGTGGGCAGGCTGGATCAGTGTTCTGATTCAAGGCTATGGAAGGAGGCAAGGAGCAGTGCTACACCCCTGATGCCAGTAAATGAGTGAGCCCAAAGGTTAAGAGACACGAGTTCACATGCAGGAGGCCATCTCCTTAGTACCTTTCCACAAGTGCAGTGGGGGATGGGACAAGAAAGCAACAAGGCCACCCTTGCTAAAGCACCGCTTCTAGAGATCTTTTCCTAATGTAGTTTATGCTGAACCTGACCCATGCCACAGCTCCCAAACAGTTTTGATCCCTGCCTTTTTGTCACATAGACACAGCTCGGGCACAAAGTGGCAGCAGTGGGAACCACTCCTTCTTAGCAGAAGTGGTACAAGGGGTACTTACTGGCTGGGGGGACCAGTTCCTGGCTCCTGCACTGATCTGCTTCCGTGATGCTTTGCGTGACACCTCAATGCAGCAGGAGGATGGGTTCGCGAGAAAAGGGCAGGAAGCACAGGACTAGGAACTCAACTCGGGTATGACAGAATAAAAAATGCAAACAGAGGGACAGTGGACACCTAGCTGGAAAACTCTGAGCCGTGTAAATGCACTCACACAAAATTCAGTCAGATGCCTGGACCCTTCCCTCTGGGTAAACAGTGCCGTGCATCTAAGACCCTTGGATGGAGCTTTCCACTGTGGGGCAGCTACTCCCCAGTCTCCAATTCCAAGACTGTTCAACAGTACAGTATTTTGTCAATAAGTCATAAAATGCGTTAAAAAAATACAGCTCTTATTCCCAGTCTACAGACCTATAATACAGCAAAAGCTATTTAATACCTCCAAGACACAGATGCAAACAGTATTGAAACTGCCTAAGAAAGCTCATAAGCTTCATTTAAGTGGTCTAACAGCTTGTCCGAAAAAGGGCACCTTGGATACAAATGGAAAGAGTCTCAATCTCTTCCATATATCCTCATTAGTTGCTTCCTCCAGTCTATTTCCTTCCTCTCTATTGGCAAGTAGGACCCCCATCTGTCGGATAAAATTAAGAGTCCCACCCACTAATACACAGGAGTCACCAGCTCTCAGGGCAAAAAGAAAGAAAACACCAGGACTTCTCTCCAAAGCCAAAGGAACTTTGCAGCCACTAAAACCCTCCCCAGGTGCCTATCAATTAGCCTTGAGAGTTCTTATTTCCTTGTCCCCAGATCCCAATTAACAGCACTTTATAAAAAACGCTAATAAGCCCCAAGGCAGAGGTAGGGGGGATGCTGACCATCATACGGTCCTTCAAGGCTTTAGAACAGCCACCTTGCTCACCACAATTAGGGGTCCTTTCCTGGGGCATTTAATTGACAGCAAATTGGCCTCATTAGTCATTGTTTAGTTAAAGTGTTTAGTGGTGAAAAGAGAACCTGAAGAAGGGGCTGAGCTGCTAAACACAACTAAATGGTTTAATTTCCCTCTTATGTGTGCAGCAGGCTAATCACAGCTCTTTCTGTCTGCAACAAGAAACAGCTTGTTGATGCTAAAGTCCGCAAAGGGAGCAAGCTGAGGGCTGGAAAATAAAATCCAGACACCCTTTGGGATGCGGCATGGTAATGTTTCTGAAGCATTCTAGAGAAGAAACGCAACATCAGACCCAAGATGTGTTTTTTACGGTCTGATTCACGCTGCAGCCTCAGCCAGAGGGAGACGAAGCTGTCAGCAGAGCGAGAGGGCAGAGAGGGAAGTTGTTGAACTTCATTAAAGAGAGTGGACTCTGAAAGAGCCTTCTGACCTTCCACTCTGCTAGGCTTGTTTCACTCTGCCAATGCTTCGCTCAGCATCAAAGCTTCTGTGAAGCAGAGGCAAATGCTGGAGGCTTGGTTTTGTTTTTTAATCCCCTGAGAACAAAAATCCTCTCAAAAAATACACGGACAGAGTTTTCACAAGGTGTAAAAATTCCCTCTTTATGTTGTCTGAAAGGGAGTGCCTCATCACGTGGCCTTTAGGGAAGAGTCTATGACAGCCAGAGCATGGAAACCACTCTAAAAATCTGCAGTTGTCAACCCATAGTGTGCTCCCCCAGCGCTCCACACCACTGATGGGGCTGATCTCCATCAAACATCACTGCTGATGCCAAGAGAGGCCAGGCAGAAGGAGGTACAGGGGCTGCTAGCTTGGGCCTTGCATCTTGGTGAGCTCCCCCCATCACGCAGCTGAGCCTCACCCGCTGAGACGCCAGGCAGGAAATTATTTAAAATCCAGATGGGGACTGTGCATATCGCTCTGCCTGGGAGCAGAGAAGCAGACAGATCTTGTAAATCAAAGCCATGTGCAAAGCTACCCATGACCTGGGTAGCATGTCAGACTGCACTGCACTGGAGTGTAAGAGCTTACAAGCCAGAACATTTTGTCTAAAGGAATGCTCTACCTCATCCAATATATAGTTAAGTGTCTGGATTATTTTTCCGCATAACGCTGCACAGGAAGCCCTTCCAGTACATTCTTTCTTTCTTAGCAGAGAGCAGCACAGAGTGTTAATGTGTTGCACTCTGAGTGTCCCATTCCTGAGCTGTTAGAAAAGTCAGCACAGAACTGGGCTCAATTCCTTACACTCATTCTCACTGATTTTACTTTTTATAAACTTGTCTCCATTAAATTTTCAAGAGAGAAATTCTTTAGCTTCCACACGGAGACAAACACGGAAAAGAACATCTTAAGTCTCAAGCCAGCCTTGTTTTCCAGTGCATTAAGGTGACAGTGTAGGTCAGGGTTAAAAGCAGTCTCGCTCCTGTTCGTAGCCCAGCACCTCCACTTCAAAACTGGATGCCAGCCTTGCACTCTAAAGCAGCTCCAGCTCTGAGCCTGAGCTCCAGCTTTTACCCAGTGCTGATTGTATTTCACCCACACCTAGCTTTTTGGGGTGCCCTCACCAAGCACAGGTTTACAGAACCCACATTTTTGGATCCTGATGCAGTCCAGGAGAGCAGGTTCTCAGTTATGTGCTCAGAATGTAAATGAAAGTACAAAACACAAGCCAGGCATATGCCCAATATCCGCTTATCACCAGATTTGCACCTCTGCATATGAAGTTCTTTGCTGCAAACCTCCCCTTTCTTTTCTATTAACATAGTGAATTTATGCCACTCATCTGCGGTTCCTGTCTTTAAAGCACTGCTCTGTGCATTTGCTGTTTGTGTTGCTACGGTTCTTCCTGCTTGTAAAACTGCCTTCAAGAGCTTTATGGCTAACCCTCCAAAGGAGCCTGCTGTGACAACACAGCCTTCCTCACAGGACATGTGTAAACAACGACAGAAGTGCTTGCCATGCTAATCCCCAGGGATTAACTCTTGGAATGCCACCTAATCCCAAACATTTTAAGGACTGCAGATGTACACAGCTTTTGGTCTTTGTTTCAAGTGTGTTTACATATTCCCTCAGACTGTTCTTTTCAAATCTGGTAAGTATTTACTTATGAGACTGAAACAATACAAAATCTTTATTTCTGCAGACATAATCAGCCATTCTGGAAGAGAAATCCTGTGAGAAAAGTTGTCCTTAGTGTCCAGGTCCTCCAAAGACATTTCTGAGAATTTTCTTAAGAAGAACTTTTTCACAGAAACATTAAGCATGTTGGATGTATATGGCATGCAGCTGAGTCCTACTATGCAGCCTTTTTAGGGCTTGATTCAGAGCCATGGGAGCTTCTCCTTTGATGTTAATAACGTTTGGACAAGTCCTTATACAGCAAGAATGGATGGTGGCTTCAAGGGAATGCTGCAGCCAGAACAGGGATGCTTTATTAGCCAGTTGAGGGGGAAAAAAAGCAAGATTATGGGTTTTTAACTGAGTGTCAGCAGCCCTTGGCTCCTGACTGTTAACTTCTTCTTTGGGATGTAGACTAGGGAGCACTGGCCAGGTATGAGGAGAAAAAATAACAGAGAAAAGCCTATGTCATTCCAGGGCGAGAGGCAGAGGTCCAGAGAAGGTCCTAACTAGACAAGTGGGGGAGTAAGTTAATTTCAGCTAATACGCCACTCTGGCTGGTGAAACAGAGCCATTTTTTGTTTGTTTGTTTGTTTGTTTTTTTGTTTTCAGACCTTGTGCTGTTGCTTATATTAGGGACAGAGTACCACCAACAGAACAACCATCATGAACCACTGGTGAACATCCACATAGAGACTGAGTGAAAAAGCCATCTCTCTCAAAGGCTATTCTCAGATTGCCTTGACTGCCCACATCCTCTTAGACAAGCCACAGGGTGATAAATATGACTCTCAAAGTGTTTTGTGCATACCACTGACCCAAGGATCTAGCTCAGTTTCAACTGAGGCAGCTTCTCAGTGACAAGCCTCTCACTCAAATCAAATACATGGGGTACATGTAGAATACTTTTTATTAGCAGGCTTTCCTTTCTTACACACTGAATTGAGCAAAATGGAGCAGGACAGCTTGCTGTAACCACCTTTCAAGATTGCTTTCAGGCTTCTAGAGGAGCAGAAAGCTACAGCAACACTTTGGAAATGCTGGGTTTGCTTTCAAAAGTATAAAGAACAAAGATAATAATCCCATACTGCGACCTTTACACAGAATCACAGAATGTATTGGGTTGGAAGGGATATTAAATCTAAAATCATCTAGTTCCAACTCCCCTGCTGTGGGCAGGGACGTCTTTCTACTAGATCAGGTTGCTCGGGGCTTCATCTAACCTGGCCTTTAACACTTCCAGGGATGTGGCAACCACATCTCTGGGCAACCTGTGCCAGTGCCTCACCACTCTCACAGTGAACAATTTTTTCCTAACACCTAATCTAAACCTGCCCTCTTTCAGTCTGAAGCCATTTCTCCACCCTGTCACAACATGTTCTTGTCAATATTCTCCTCCATCATTCTCGCAAGATTCCTTCAGGTACTGTAAGGCACTGGAAATTAAGTCACCTAGAAGCCTTCAGCTCTCCAGGCTAAACAATCACACTTCTCTCAGCCTTTCCTTGTAGAAGATATGCTTCACCCCTCTAATCACCTTGGTATCCCTCCTCTGGACTCACTCCAACAGGTCAATGTCCCTCCTGTGCTGAGGACCCCAGAGCTGGGTGCAGCACTGCAGGTGGTGTCTCACAGAGCAGAGCAGAGGGGCAGAATCCCCTCTCTTGCCCTGCTGGCCATGCTGCTTTGGATGCAGCCCATGATACAATTGGCTTTCTGGGCTACAAGAACACATTGCTGGAGTGCACTGTCACTGTTTCTGGATCCAGAGATGTTGGCCTTTCTCACCACACACAGTTATGAAATGCCAGCTGTGAGACCTCCACTTGCTAGCCATTGTTGAGCTTGGTGATAGCTGCAGCAGCCTCATTTCTAAAGGCCAGGGTGTTATCATCAGCCATTTGAGAAGGGAAAGCCAAAGAGTTCAAGGCTTGTTGAAAGTTCAAAGAATCCCTCCTGCCAGAAATGCTCATCTACACAAGTCTGATCCAGCAGAAAAGAGGAAAAAACAAATGCAGTACTCCTGAAGTAAAGGCATCTTTGAACAAAAAGGCAGCTAGCTAGAGCTGAGATGTGATTGTGGTGTTCTCCCTCCCAAAAAGTGACCAAGAGCCAAGGTTTCCGGAGAAGGACAGTTTCTGCTGTTGGAGCTTCCCTGCCAAACAAAGAGAGTGCTCTGTTTTGGTTCAGCCACGTGCAAGAGCACCTTAATGTCTTGGAATGTTCCTACTGTTTCCCTTCTCTGAGCTTTGCTGGGTGGTAAGGATTCAAAGGGAGGGAAGGGATGAATCCCAAGAGCTTTGCTCTGTAAACATATGACATTGAATTTGTGCCATTTCAATTAAAGGAGAATCTCTCCCAGACTGCCAGGAATGAGGCTTATTCCTTGTAGTCTGCAGCATTACTAGGACACATAAAAACACTGTCTTCTTCCCCCAGAGTGGTTCAAGGCTGTCCTCTTCAAAGTTAATGGTTTGCTGGTCTCTTAGTGTTACAAACTGAGGGAATCACAGAATGTATAAGGTTAGAAGGGGTCACAATGGGTCATCTTGTCCAACCCTCCTGCTCAAGTATGATCCTAGACTACACTGCCCATTCAGGAGGATGAGGTTACAGCCAGAAGGGTTGCCAGCACCTTGTGTTTAGTAGAACAACATATTTACAGACAAATTTCATCTAAGGTTCTGCAAGCAAATACTTGCCACCCCAGAAATCCAGAGCTACTGGCTGCAGAGCAGGAACAAGGTATCTCCTCTGATTTTCAACAAAGAACACAAACAAAAAAACTGCAAACACTTCCACTGCAGTAGGGAATCAAAAACTAAGTCCAATGAAAAACACAAGCCATGTCTCTTCCCTGACAGCACATCCACATCTGAGCCTCTGTAAAAGCACAGTTATCACGGTAAGCAACGCTAAATGCTAAAAATCTGAAGGCATCACTCCGGTGGTCTCGTACTCCACATTCAGTGATTGTTCTACAGACGTGTGCTCCACCCTTCTAAGGCTCAGTTCTCATTCTCACTCCTAGGGAACTAGTGTGTGCAAGATATACAGCATCCCCAGAGAGTGGTACCCTACTGGTGTCACAAGAAGTACGATGCCTTATCCATCAACAGCTCCAACAGGTGAATAGGAGAGTAAGAGAAAAATATCTGCAAACCCTCGCACTGTTCTTTATGAGGAATTAACATGCTGCAAAGTTCCTTGTCAGAACAAAAAGGGCAAATGCAAGGCAAATGAAACAGGTTTGATGCTTCACTGCTGGTACAAATTAAAGAGAATACAAAATACTCTTTTACACGAAAGGAAATGCAAAGAAGGCGAGAATCAGCCCTGTGGTTCATAAACCAAAGGTAAAAACCTGTCCCCTCAAAATGCTGTGCAATTTGAACAGGAATAGAAACATAATCAATATAATTAGGGATACTGATGAATGATAAGGATACACTCATACCCTTTTCTTTCTGATGGTCATGATATACTGGAGTCTGCAAAAATTATTTCCCAAAAGTACAAAGAGTGATAAAAAATACAAATAAACTTTGCATCAGAACACAATTCTGAAAACTCTCCAAAGCCTGAAGAAAAGCAGAGGTATAGCTGAGATGGCATCACACGATGGATCAACCTGCCACTGGATTGGGCGCAGACACTCATGACAAATAGGCACAAGGGATGCAGCACAAATACAGTGTGACACTATATCCTGGGCATATGCTTGATGTATGGAGGATTAAATGCCACACACACACTGTCCTGGGTAGATTGTATCTAGTGCTGACAGATACGTGAGGGATCTGTCTCTTCCTTTATACACTTTGGCAATGCCATGCCAACAAAGGATTATGGGACTGGGGGGGGGTGGGGTGTGTTGAGAAACAGATCATTTGCTACTCTGTTTAAAAGAGACTTTATCCTCTGAGGGGATTTTGTCAAGATGTTGGATTTCTTCTTGAATTATATTCCTACCTGCCTATACACATTTGAGGTTGATGGGCTTTTCTCCTTTCTTCTGTCTCTCTAGCACAACACCTCATTCTTCTGGAGTCGCAAACAACCTTAAAGCAAATGTGGCTTCGGTAAGTTGGTTTGAGTACTGCAGCCCTTAGCCCTTGCCTCCATCTAAGCTGCAAAGGCAAGAAAACAGCCAACAAGCTGTAAAGACCAATTCCTCTCCCTCTGTAGTGAGCCCTCTGATTGACATCTCCGTTCGTCAAGAGAGACAGACTGTCTTGAGTGTGAGATAGCTAACTATCACCTGGGGAGGCGATTAGAAGGGGAAGGAGGGAGAGAGGGGGACACAGCCAGACAGACAGAGAGGCAAAGAAAGACAGAAAGGAGAGCTGAGGAGCGGGAAAGACGAAAGGACTGACAGTCCAGTGCAGATGAGAGAAAGACAGTAGCGCTTGATGAATTAAGTTGTCAACTTTGGCATCACCTGTGTACCTTGTCATGCCAATAAATTCATTGAAGCTGAACCTGCACTGTGAGTCAAGAGTGAGAGAGTGCTGATGGAAGGAAGAAATAACAGCCCATTTAGAGATTCAGAGCAATTTCTAAGTTACCTCAGGAGGGAAGTAGTGACAATGGGGAAGGTGAGGTGCTTCCCCATCACGCTGGGCGGAGAAGTTTGATATGGATTCAAGCTGTCCACCCAGTAGCACTGCAGACAGTAAAGAGTTAGAGACCTGGTTCAAGGAAGAGAAAGGCAGTGGAGAGGCTTGCTGGGGTCCAAGGGGAACAGGGCCGGCGCATGCCTTGGCATATGTGCCTCAGGAAATCCCTTGAGGTGCTGAGGGAAGACACTGAGAACAAGAAGCGAGGTACCCCATTGTGAAAGGAGACAAAGGGTGTAGAGCACAGTCAGCAGTGAAGGAAAGTGAAGGAAAGTGAAGGAAAATGAAGGAAAGCAGAGCACAGCTCTGGCATGGAGGGATGGCTGTGCTGGAAAGCCAGGAGGGACACAAACTTCTCTGCTGACTCTGAAGTTGGCAGCATGGCACTGAGATGTGAACAGCTTTGATGGGCTGTACCAGGGAAGTACTGCACCAAGGTGCTTTCCTGCACAGCTAAGGAGATTCTCACTAACTTTTTAAAGGATTCCACATACATCTTAAAAGAGGAGCTCACAGGCTCCTTCCATCCCTCAGAACTCCAGCAAAGTCTGCTGGATGTGACTGAGGAATAAGAAAATCAATGGTACAATGCCCTCCCCCAATACGTTTTTTCCCCTCCTGCAACTACAGCTTCCAAACTGAACAGTATCTGACCCAATTGTTTGAGAAATACATCTGCTTCTTTACTCCTTTCCTTTCTTTCATCAAAATCACCATTTCCCATACAGGAACTTTTGCAACCCTTGTGCTCACAGACGATGATCAGCTCCTAACAAAAACTCTCTTATCAGCCACAGGGACTAAGAGTGGCAGAGGCTGATTTCCAAAGCAACCTGAGACCCCCTGTGACCTCATTTGTAGCCATGCAAAGATGTTTACATTCATGTGACAAGACGCGTTCGCTGACCCTTGCAATGAGCCGATCTCAACCAAGCGCCAGGCACATCACCAGGAAAGAGAAGGACACCACCTGCTCTGAGATTCCTTCCTCCCATGGCCTTTGCTTCTGCATGCTCCACTGATGTCCCAAGCTTGCACAGAGGGGAGGAAGGAAGGAGAAAGGAAAAAAACCTAGATTTGTCCCTCGGGAAGAAGTATTGGTGGTATTTCCTTCAACCAGGGAGAAATTCTGACTCAGCCACACAAGTAGAAAAGCTAGTCTTTTCAGCCTGAGTGAAGATTTACAACTGTTCAGGGTATTTAGAAAGTTTGGATAGAAATGTGTGTGCACATGCATAACATTTCACAAATCCGTGCAGAAATAACGCGTATGGCATAAAACTAACTTACGTGAATATCTGTGTGCATACATATAAAAACATAAACATACTTAGAATGTGTGTATGTTTATAGCTAGATACATACTGATATATGCACATATACAAATATTGCCATTTGCTCCTGAAACCCCCAGCCTTTTTTGAGAGCTCTTGTTTGGCTGCTCCTTTGCAAGCAGCCAGGCAGCCACGACACAGCTGTCCGGGCTGGGGTCCCCTGAGCTGTGTGGTACAGCTCTGCTGGCTGCGTTCAATTTGACATCAAATGAGAGCAGGGATCTCGCCGAGCCAAGCTCTGTTCTGATCTGACTGGTGCCCAGATCAGCTCAGCTGTAGTGCCCTCGGGCTGTGGCACTGTATTAAAGTTGAGGGCAGCTTTAATCTGCTCCACTGTTTGCACACTGGAAGCTGTGCTTAGCCTACTGGGAAATTACGAGCATGTCCCTCATTCAAGTAAAGTGGACGTTTCTTTTGCAGGAGTTGTGAATCTTTGTGTTCGCGTAACTTAGTTTAAATGATCTAAGCTGGTGGCTTCCAATCATTCTCATTTGGAGGGCACCTTGCAATTTCCTGGGGAAGGTACATGTACTGTACAGGGAATGTAACTCTCCTAACAATAGGTTTGGTTTTCATGAAGTTCACAGACTTGCTGAGAGTTACAGACTATGATGGTCTGATGGATTTTTACTTACTAAAGAGAAGAAGGAAAAAAGTCTCATAGTCTTCTTCTGTCAGGGGTATTGAGTTGCTTATTGCCCCCTTTAGCACCAGGAATAGAAACACTGTGCAGACACAGATCTTTTGCCACGTGCAGGGGCCTGTGGTGCACTTAAGCATCCCTGTCTCCTTGAAAGGTTACAGGGACATCCTGTCCCACAAGAAATCACTTCTAACCACACACATGCCCTCATGGACATCATTGTTCCTGAAGGCACCCCACTGACTCTCTGAATTTCCTAGACATCCCTCCCATAACAGGACAATGGGGGATACATGTAAATTCCTGAATGCCAGGATGTCAGAGTACGACAACACCTACACCATCAATAGTGTCCTGGCACCTGGATGCTGGCCCTGGTGGCAGTGATCACAGCTGTCGGAGGGCTGTGTTGCTTTTTAGAAAATCTAATTTGTATACATGACACCATGCAGAAGAAATAGTATTAGCCAAGAACATTCTCTTCCTGAAAAAGCCATTTAAATCCAACCATGACCAACTTGTACTCCTGGAACTGCTGAGGATCCCAGGACACCTCAAAGGTGGCTTGCCTTCATCTGCGTCTAACTGAGCAACAGATAAATATATGGTAAGGAAGTGGTTTTAGATCATGCTAGAGGATACAGAAAGGAAGAATGACTTTTATTTGGAAAGACTGTTCAATAGAAGAGATACCAATTAAATAAATGAAAATAGGTGACATTCATTATGACATTTAAATGACTAGAGGCCAAGTGTTCGTTAAAGTACCACGTGGTCTGGAAGAAGGCAATCAAAGAAATAGGGCTTAGAAAAGCAGTGAGTAATGGTGACCCAATCCATATAACTATTGACAAAACACAGGTGAGGAAACGTGCAGGAGAAAAAAATCTCTACAAATCATCAGCTAATGGATTAAATGCATCTGAGTGCGAGATGGAAATTAACTGATCAATTCACTCAACAGCTGCTAATTATATGTGACAAGGCAGGCAGATTACAGAAGTCTATGGAGCTCAAAGGAAAACAGTGCTGGTAAGAAAAATTTGAAGGCTGCCTCTTGCTACTATGGGGTGTGACATTTGCCCCGGTGAGAGAATGTCACTGTCACTGAATAACAGTTAACTCTGCAAATGTTTGAAGTCTGTATTTCAAAAGCACGGAAAAGGGGGTTCTCTCTCACTGTTTTAAAACAATTTTCAACATTAGGTATAAATATATGGTATCAAAATTAACATGCCAATCTAAACAAAATTAAATGTAATGCTACAATCCAAATGAAACCTTTTTGCCTCATTGCAGTTAAACATTTTGACATTAGTGAAATGAAACTAGAAAGTTAAAATGATTTGTTGTGACACTCATCTGTCCAAAAACTTTTTTGCATCCCCATGCTCTTGCAAAATGCTTTTATGCCAAAAGAACTGATCTTCTTCTGATAGGAAGTAATCTCACATTTTCTGATCATTACTTTCACAATTTTACTTTGAATTTTCATTAACAGTAATATTTTCCTGACTACTTCCATTTTGGCTTACACGATTTAGGAAATGATCACAGAGATATTGACTACTTTTTCTCTCCCCTTAGGCTTACACTTTGCATATATTGATCCCTTGGGACTCCTTTAAAGTCATGTCTTTGGAGAGTCAGCAGATTGTAGGATATATAGAAAATAAATAAATACTAATGATGAGTTAATTGATCACCAGGGAAAGATTAGTACCAAAGTATGATTTTTCCTTGAATGAGATCAGAATGGGAACGTCACTGGTGCAATTGTCACCCTGCACTGTATCATCGAGTTTTGAATCTCCTTTTGGAGTAAGGATAAGTGCTAAGCACATACACCAGCAATTAAATTATTAATTCAAAGGGAAAAAACAATGTGGCTTGTAAACCTGGTGAAACTTCCAAATTAGGTATCTCAGGCCTGACATTATGACACAAGCAAAGTCATTTCTGGAGATGATGAGACCTGAGCCAAGGCAGTCTTCCAGATTCATCACACTGACAGTATTTATTATCAATTGTCAAACCCCAACTCTGTAACTTGTGGAGGTCCAGCATGTTCTATGCATGGCCTATGATACTATTTTTAGACTGTTTTTAAAATTCATGGTTGAAGGGAATTCAGAGGATGCAATGTTTAATATAGTGCTTCATAAACTCCTGCTAGCAAATTTAATTCAATCTGTCTTGGGTTAGGAGCACTGTCACGGATTGGCAATTGCCTGAAGAACCATAAACAAGGGATAATGACAAGGGGCAGGTAAGAGCAAAGGTGTAAGCAGGTGTAAGCAAGGTGCTGTAGGAACCATGAGAGGTCTGTTTTCATTTAACATCTTCATTAATGAGCCTGAAGAGTAGCTTGCTAATGAGTGGTGGATGATGCTTAACTGGGAGGTGCTGAAAACATCCATAAGGGCAGATAAACATAAAGGGGTACACAGGGATTAGTCGTAGGAGCAGAAAGAAAATAATGGAACAAATTCATTATCTCTACAGAAGAAGAAAACAAAAACCAAACAGATCACAGTAAGGAAAGATGATGGGGGTGGAAGAGACCTGCATATCTTCTCAGAGAGAATTAGTGCGCAACTTTGGACGAAATTTCTCAAAGCACTGAAGAATGTAAAGGTGTGGGTTTTCTAAAATCAAAACAAGAATAAAAGGTAAAGCATCCAGGCACTCTATTTACTACATGGAATTGTCATCTAAGGCCCGATCTAGTATACATCTGTACTGGGGATGGCACATCAACCCATATGTATCTTCATAAATGGGTTAAAATATATCTTTGAGTATAATGTTTCCCTCATTTAATGGAAAATGAGCCACACTGAAGAAGAGGGAAGGAGAACACTGAAATTCCTATATTTCAGTATGCTTAACAGTAATGCTGAAAATGTAAAAGGTGATAGAAAATTCCCTAGGACCAAGACAAATGAAATGGTAGAAAAATAAAGTTTCAGAGAAAAAGATACCATGTGGTAGAAGAATGGTCCTCCTTAGTGTTGCTAAGAATACATATTCAACAGCACAAGTAATTCTGCTGCAGCACCCAAAAGATGTGGAAACAAGCAGGAGAGGCATTCCTTAGCTTGCTAAATGTGAACAGAGAATACAGCAGCTCCTGCACAACATCTCACTGCAAGATGAAAACCTGACTTGATCAAGGTTCATTGCACACTATTCCACAATTTGGCTAAGCTTTCATCTGAGGCTGATCTATACTACTTGCTGTTAGTCAGAGAAGAGTTTGGTATTTAACTCCCCAAGTAACCTGGAGCTGGAGTGTTCCTCCTGCACTCCTGAAAACCTGGCCAGAATTCGCTGTCCTTGCTGTAAACCCAGAAGGTCACAGGACTGCTTTTGAAGATATTAACTGTTCCATGGCTGTGAATCCTTGCAATTTTGCATTCCCATTACAAGACCATGATACTTAAAAGACTACCTTATCCCTCATGGCAGCTGTGCTCCCTGACATTTAGTACTTGTATTTGCAAAAAAAAAGGAAGGGAAGACAAACCAGAGTGAGCAATCCAAAGAGAATAACTTATCAGGAATAAAAAGAAATAAGTAATTTCATCTGTCCTTTCTTCCCATCACCTGTGGTCCATCTGTGCCTACTCCAGCTCCTTAATTTAAGGTATTTAAAACTTAACTGAGAAAAAAAGAAGCAGAAAATGTATGTACGTTAAAAAAATGTATGCTTATGTATGCTAAAAAATTCTGAATGAACGGGGGTGTCAAGGGACAGAGAAGACAAGGAAGTTATCAAAAATAGAATATTCTACTGATTACAGCAGTTCAGAACCAGGCCCTGCCACTCATTTGCTCTTATGCTGGGCAAGCTTCCATGTGCCTCAGCTCACTGGGAGTTGCAATCTTTTTTCGTACCACTCCCTTTTTATCAGGTCCATTTTAACTGTAGACTATAGAGCAGAGATTTTCTCGCAGGCTTTGTTTGCAACTTTAGACAGACTTACTAGAACCTATGGTCAGTACACTAATTGTAATTAGAATAAGCAAAATGAAATTACGTTCCTTAGTCTGCACCACAAAAATGCCAAATGCGAGGTTAAAAAGATTTTTTTTTTTAAAGTAAGAGCTAAATAAGGAATCTGAAGTATTAGCTCACTTGCAAAAGTATGGCTTTAATTCTGCATGGTGTTCATTGTAAAATGGCAAAATTATATATTAAACCCTCACAAAAAAAAAAAAAAAGCACAGCTGAGCTTCAATAAAATGTGGCAACTCAGCCTGAAATATATTTTTCCCACAGAAAATTATATTCAGGATGCATAAAATAACAATATTTAAGATAGGTTAGGATAGTTCCCTTTTTTAAAGTTGACAAGATGAAGAAAGAAGAAGCAATGGAGCCCAGAGAATTTAAGAGACTTGCTGAAAACCACAAAGAACGTAAGTGCTTTTGTCGGGAGGCTTCATACTTTCAATTTTGGGCTTAGATCCCAGGGTCACAGAGTCTGAGAAGAAGTACTTTTTGCACATTAGAAGTGTGATGCTAAGAACCGAGTGCTTTAACACCCACAGAGAATATCCAGTAACAAATTCAGAGCGTGGCCCAAGGGCCCACATTTCAGGCACATAAGCACTGCGCAGGGCACCCGGGTGGACCGCTAGTTTCGATACCTAAGGTTTTCCTCTTCTCAAGCTAGATTTCCAATTGAGCAGAACAGCTTTCCTTGTCCTGACAGGCAAACGTGCATTGTCCCCTTTCCTGTTGACAGCAGAGGATAGGAGGAGGCGAGAAAGGTTCAGATGACTTCCTGGACAAAGGAGGTTTGTAGCTGCAGCCTGATGAACACCGGAGATAAGAGCAGCAACAGCAAATTGGTCCCAGTGGGAATGGCAGCAGCAATCTCTTCACCTAAAGGCAAGCCAGCAATTACGCTTGCAGTGCCCGGCGTCTGTCTGTCTGTTCCCACCGCTGCCCTCCCATCGCTGCCCCCATGCCCCCCACTCACAGACCAGGTGTACTCAAGGCTACTGCTCTGTTATGCACAGCTTGAAAAAAAATTCCAGTCCTTTCTTTCTCCTGCTCTGTCTGAAGCCAGAGTTCTGAGCCTTATTGCACTGGATAACAAAATGGAGAAGAGGGTTTGGGTAGAGAGGCAGGATAAGGAGTACAGCACATCAGCCACAGAGAATTGGGAGAAAGAAAGCTCAGATTCCCCATCCACAACTGACTTGTAGACAAGCAACAGGCATTCCTGACATGCCAAGGAGCAGTTCAACCACCCAAGATTTCTGACAACATAAATCCAGCAGCAGTATCTGGGGAGCGCTGTCCTCTCAAGGCAGCAGGGCTGCAGAGTTTGTTGACAAAGGGCTCTATCCCAGCATCCAGCATAGCTCCAAGGCTGGCTGAATGCCTGTAGTGTCTCACAGCACACAACAAGTTAATAACAAGATTCTCAAAATTCTCTGCATGCTGTGGACCTCCTCCCTGAGCTCCTTCTTTTGTCCCAGCTCCCTTCCTTATTTTCCTGAGTCAGCATGGCTCATAGCACTCAGCTACAGGAAAAGGGCTTAATAGGATGGCTGGACAAAATTAAAGGGGCGTTATTAATTTGACAGGTGCTGCTGCCTGGTGTCATGTCCCAAGTTTGTCCTATAGCTGTGCTGATTATTTTCTCTCCTTGGATCAGGGACATTTCATTTATTAGCACTGAACTTCCCCCTCACTGCCTGCAGCCACTGCTGCTCTGATCTCCCCAATTCACTTTGCAATTAAATTCTGTCCTCTTGTGAAACAACTGTGCAGGAAAGGTCTTGTGTTTTGTTTTCTTTTTTTCCCCCTTGACCAAGTTCTTCTTGGTCAAAACAGCCTCTGAAAATCCTAGCAGAATCCCAAACAGAGTAAAACTAGCTGGGAACAATATAATATGAAAATGAGTCTAGAAGCTGTAGTTTTATATACCTAAAATACTCATCTCAAAAGGGAAGAGGGAATGGGGGCACTGGAGGCCACTAGGTCTTAGCTGTAGAGATATAAATCTGATGGAACCATGGAGCTGCTGGAGATTTACGTGAAGGTGGCTTGAAAGGAGAGCCAAGAGCTTTTGTGTTGGAAAATCTTGAGATGAGGAGCATCAAAATCATCACATCATTCCCTTTACAAACACTAGCAGTCAAACCAACTGATGGGCAGGAAGACTGGGGAGCATGATTGCTCCCATTTAAGTGATTTACTTTATTGTCACTGCTGCTAACACTCTGTGGTTTTGTCTGTTGTTTTTTTTTTTTTTTTTTTCCCAGGAATCACATTAACAGCTATAAAACTGCAAATTTAAATGAACTCTGCTCGGGATCTGTTTTTGCTCCATAAAGCTCTGCATGGCTTTTTGTTTGTTTCCTCTCATCCTACTCCTCCTCTACATACAATTCCCCAGAAACCTCCATGTCATAAATGACTCCTTTGCTGTTTCCCCTTTAGAAGCCAAATCTTCATGCCTCCCTTCTTTTAGCTTTCTTCTCCCCAGAAACACATACCACCTTTCTCTGGACTACTCATGCCAACCCTTTTGTTCATTCATTCCTAGGACTACCTGTTAGCACGTATCAGTATGATGTTTCTGGTTTTGTGGAACTGGACAACCTTTCACGAGACCTTGCTGTCTCATGAACCTTAATTAAATGCAGTTTTCTCTAGGCTTCCTTGCCATTCCCTAAGTTCCCATTCCGTTTCCTATCACTGAATATGTCAAAGGCTGAAGACAGTAGAAGCAATATTACTCTTTCCTAGGAATGAATGCTTTTTTCCAGGACTGAGCTGGCCTGCATTGATGCCAATTACACCAGCTTTTTTATGGCTTCATTACTGCTAGAGCCACGATAAAGCACATCATTGAAAGGCTGGACCAGCCTTTTTAATTGCACAGAGGTACCGATCATCGTGCCTTTATGTACTTGAGATGTTCTTTCTGATCCTCCACTTCCCCAAGCCAGGGATAGCTCCCCAGGCTAGGCAGAACAGAATGAGGAAAAACTTGGGTAAAGCAGCTGGCGTAAGTTGCCTCTCTCTGGAGGTCTCCATGTGAGAAGCGCAGAGCACTTTGGGCTGTTTTAAGCATGACAGCTGGCCAAGCAGCAAAGGTCAAGACGAAAAAAAAGCAAGGGAAAAAGAAGGAGGAGAGAGCTCAGCATGAAGGATTTGTGGAGCATCACAGGATTTCTCTCCAGCACAGTGATCTGGCCATTCCCAAAAGGCAGGGGGTCAAACTCTGTTCTTAAACATAGCAGCATGAACAGTGTTAAGCTCCCTGACTGCTGCATACAGCAATACCAAGTGCTCGGGTTCTGTATTTGGAGACAAACCAAGGGAACAGAAGGAAAATGCTTTATGAACCAGTTGACCACTGTTGATCTCTTAACAAGGGCAGGTAAGAAAAAATCCAGGGTGCCTGACACCAGCTGCCTGGGAGAAGATGAGGGCACCAAAGGGCTGTGAAGTTTCTCAAACTGGGGGGTATCCCTAAGACACAAGAATATGTGTCCTCCTGAGCCTGGGGTGGGGGGGTGTGCATGGGAAGCAGCTGTTTCCTAGAAGCCATAGGAAATGATGTCGCCTCTTCAAGTCTCTGGGGCTGCTGTAGATGAGTTTGGCCAGCCGTGAGAGAGGTCCGTGACACGAGATATCGGAATAGAAAGCAGTGCTGGGTGAACTCTCACTGGCATGGGGCAATTCTCAGTATTGCCATGAAGTGCAGCTCTCTATTCCCCTTCCCTCTCTTCCTTATCTCCCTCCACTCAAGCTTGTCATGGAGAACAGCAAAAGGTAGTAGGAGCTCTAAATCAAGAGACTTGTCTGACAAAGGAGTGAATGGCATGGGGGTCTCTCTTTGCTCTTGCACCTTGTCTAACTAACCTTCCAGCTTCCCTTCTCATCCCCATCTTGAGTTCACCTCCAATTTTCGCTCCTCAGCCTTCAGAGCAAGAGGAGCACCAGGTTTCCCCCAGCTTTGAAGCAGAGCTCATAGGATAGGAAGATGTCTTGGCACCAGATGAGCACTCTACCAGCCCTGACACCAGGTCTGGGGGAAACAACTAGGGAGCTGGACACAGATGTGTCCTGCTGCTACTGTTCTGTGTCCCCTCTGCCAACAATTTCACTTGCCTTATTAACTATTCCCAACAGCTCCACTTTCTGTGTGCGTGCTTGTTTGGGTAATTCTTGTTTCCTCCCATTTAGCGCATAGGAAAAAAAGCATTAGCGACAGTCTTGGTTTTAAATGAACCCTATTAATACTCAACTCTGCAAGGAACTGTGGGATAATTTTGATAAATGTGACTGGGAAGCCTGGCTGACAGAACCAAGTGCAATGCTAGTGTGTGTTCACAGCCCATCACTGCACACACAGAAGGGGGCAAGAGGTGGGCGCAGCATGGGGCTGGGGGTGAGCCAGGCAGGAGGGAGAACAGAGGCAGGGGGTCTGTTCAACAGGACAGCTACAGTGCTGTAGGGTAGGCTCCTCAAAAGATCAAGAGGAAAACAGGCTTAGTGAGATGTGAACAGTGAGAGGAAAAGAAAAACAAGATGCAGTTTGAAAAAAACCAGACTGGAAAAACTAGAGAAAAATAATTTGAAACACAGACACTTAACTGTGGAGAAGGGAGAAGAAAGCTAGGAAACTGTGATAGCAAAATGGAGTTAAAGGTGACACAAGGCAGGAAATCAGACACAAGCCTGCAGAGAAATGAAAAAGGTTTGAGCAAGACCAAATATACCTAGGCCACAGTTCAGCAGAGCACACAAATTATTTAAAGGCACTTCCTTTGGTTGATGTACTTACTCACTTAAAGTAAATACTTCTGTGGTTCACTGATTGGCAACCTCATGCAGCAACATCTTACAAGAAATGTATTGAGAAACGAGAGGTAGGAGCAAGGAGAGATGCATTCGTGAGGTATCAGCAGCTGAGATGAAGAATTACCTGTCAAAACTTTTGCTGTAGACTCTTAAGAACTCAACGGTCTCAAAAAGGAAGGTACAGCTAAAGGAAACTGGTTGAAATTAGAAAGGAGTTCAGAAAGACTCTGTGAATATGTTAAGTACATGACTCTTCTTGATGGTATGTGCTTTTGGACACACCATCTCCAAAAAGGGATAGAGTCCACTGTTTATTTCTATAGGTGAGTGCGAGTCATGTATTTCCACTTCATGCACAAGGTTAAGTTCAACCTGGAAAGAGACTGCTGAGCATCCTCAAAAATGCAACTTAGCCTTCAGAAGCACACAGCAACACCTGGAATAGCCCACAGTCTTTGGAGAAGTACAAGAATATACACACTGCTATTGAGAAGCCTTCAAATTAATAGAAAAAGGTGGGAGTTTTATATTGGTTGGGGTAGTTTGTTTGTTTGTTTGTTTTTAACTCTGTGAAATTACAAGTTCATAACCAGAAGATTTAAGTTTAATGGAAATTAGACTTCTCTGACCAGGAATATGCATTACATATTACACAGCTAGATCTGTTCTTCAAAACTATGGCCATCACCTAGGGTGGACTGATTCATCAATAGCTACTAGGGAGATAGTCCAGATAAGAGAGTGAATGCTGGGGAAGACCAGTAGATATCCCTACATACCCCTAAATTAATCTCTATGCAATCTCAGTATTTCACTGGCAAACAACATTGCTTATTTTGGGCCTGTGACTCTGAATTTCTTTGAAAAGCACCATGAGAAACCAATTGTTTTAATTGAAACCAAAGGAAAAACTTCTATGGGCCATCTGTAACGACCCGTCATGAGCTTTACTGAGAGGTCCTTGAAAAGACAGACTTCTGTCACAGCACACAATAGCGCCACAAAGAAGCATGCATCAGCAGCAGATCTTCTGTTGCCCAAGAAGTGTGGGAACTACATTTAAGGATTCATATCCTCTGCTTCCCAACCTCTCCAAGAACCTTTCCCACAGACAGTGAATCCCAGCCTGTTTCAAGCACTTCTGAGCCAACACGCCTATGTGTGCCATACCCTGTTTTGAGCTGCAAAATGCTGCTCCACAAGTGGTTGATCCTGTAAAACTAATTTGCTTTTCCTGCAAAGCAGGCAAACACATGAAAAACGCCAGGATCGTTTAGCTGCCTCTGACGTGCCGGCTGTAGCCATGCTGCGAGGTTCTGGAGAAGCATGTACCTCTCCTTTCGGAGAGCAGCTGCTCTTCGCCTGCAGCTGGTGGAGCCAGCTCCATCTGGAGACCAGATCAGAACCCATTAAGCACAGAGGTAGGAGACTGCTTGGAAGTGGAGTTTGCAAGGCAGGGAGGCGAGGGCTTGGCTGCAGAATTTCACCTCTCGTAAAGAAAGAAAAAGAAAGGGGAAAAAAAAGCAACCCACACAGCCTATTGAGCAATTGTTCCTGCACAGCCTCTCCAGTCTAATTGATTTGGACACCACAGCTAATTTTTGCTCAGACATCTGTTAGCACACATTAGTGCATGTCATTAGACAGGGAAGAACAGATCAGATGGAGGGGCAGAGCTCAAAGGCCCTGGTTTGGGAAGCTAGAACAAGCGAGAGAAAGGACGAGAGGGAGAAGATGTTTGTGCAGGGCTGGAATAGTTGGAAGGAGCTGGGATTAAAGGGGAAGGACTTGGCTAGCTCAGAACATTCCCACCGAAGGGTCGCATATGTTCCACTCGCTTACCCGTGCTACAAGCACGCCTGTTTCATTTACAGTCATGCCTCAAAGGGCCTGGTCCTCACCAGCACACAAGCAATAAAGCCAGAGCTCCCACGAGGAGCCCTAACATGTATTCCTCCATATTTTTGCTGTTTGCTGGTTCTTCGGTTATGATTCGAGGTCTCAGAGAAAAAAGAGACAAGAGAAAATTACCTTTCTCACCTCACTCCTGCATGGTGTCAGGTTGTTCTGGACATGTTTTATATTTAAAGCTTTATAGATATGATGAGTCTTTCCACTGGAGAAGCAGAACTATATATGAAAGGTACCGGCTAGAAGCATGGGACAGAAGGGAGATAGAAGGACATCAGAAAACCCAATAACCTTCACAACCTTCCTCAGGGCTGTTCCGCAGCAGTTCAGTGGCTGCAGTTCATTTTAACCACCTGTAACACTAACAGGTCAGGGAGATGATAATTTCAGCCCAGCTACAACTGGGTGCACGCCAAACCCACCACTTGATACAGCCCAACTTGTCCACCGGTGAGAAAACATCCTCCTCCTCCCCAACTATTTTATTTTTTTTCCCCAGGAACAATGTAAACCCTCTGCCTGCTGTCACTGCAGCAATGCGGAGGTGAGTGCTCAAATCCAAGCCCAGCCTGCACAAGGAACTCCCCAGCTGAAGTCCCACAGTGCAGCATTCCCATCAGGAGTGGCTGCCGCTGCAGTCATCCCGGGTCCTGCAGCGTACGAGGCACCGCGACTCCGCTGGCAGCGCGCCCTGGCAACACCGGGCATCTGCCTAACCGGGAAAGGAGTTATTTGCAGTTATATTTGTGCACGTACATGGAAGCAAAGGTAAAGATGAGGAGCATAATTTCTCTGGGCATATTTTTGGTTTCCCACAGCTTTCCTGTGAAAGGTAGAGTTTTTATATTGATTTGCTGATGTCTGAAAAAGAGTTGAGCTCATTCTTTCATGTTTTTGCTCCATGAAGGTAATAAAAGAGGCTTTCTTTCCTTTCGGGTCATACTTTGCACAAAACGCATGGGAGCCCTAGTAGCCTTGAGGTTTTAACTCCTCCAATTGTGGTGGAAATTAGCCAAAAGGCTTTTGGGTTCAGAGGACTGACTGTCACCATGACCATGCAGTATTAATTTTCTTGGAAACAAGAAGCCAAAAGTTGATGAAACGGCCTTGTTTTTCTTGAACACGCTGCCTGGGAAGAAGGGAGAGGCAGGATTTGTCAACTGAAACTCCACTGATGGAGTGAAGAGGTCAACATCCATTATAGGGATGATACAGATGAAGGTAAGCCTGTCAGTCATAGGATGAAAAATGAAGCTCTCATCTCCCAGCTAGTGTATAATACTTCTGCTTGCTCTCACTGTGTCGCATCCTCTGTTCTCTTGCACTGTTTTTGCTTTGGCACAGCTCAGCTGACATTAGCAGAGTTGCTCCCACACCTTCCCAGGCATCGTGCTCTGCCCGACTTTGACAGGCATGTCACTTCCACTTTGGAGAAGGACTGACATGTTAACATCTGCACAGCCCTCTGCAAAACCGCCCTTCTCATGCAAGCATCTGCCAGCTGAAAAACTCCATTCCACTAAACAAAGCACTGACCAGGGTGGCAAAAGGGGGAAATAAAAGCTGATAGTCCCACCCAAAAACAGTGACTCCCTGGAAAATACAAAGCAAACAGCTCTCAGTCCAGCTAACTGCTGCAAAAGCACCCTGGTTTTGATTCTCTGATAAGACAGAAAGCACATGGGAAGAGCTGCAAGAGGAACCATGAAACTGAGCAATTAGCCAGTGACCCACTAAGATTTGCTTTGTTTGCTCATCAGCTGCACAGTGCACACAGATATCTGTCTGCACCATTGGGGTAAGCAGTGCTGGGCTGGCATCTTGTCCTTCTTTTTGCTATACACCCTTTTTTGGCCCTAACAGTCAAGTTTTGGTTTGGGGGGAGGGCACCAGATGCCCTGGGTGAAACAGGTCACCCCACAGCAGTCCCGGTTTGTCCCATCAGCTCTACAACATCCAGCACTGATCCACTGCACCCCAATTCCATGGCCAGTCAGGGTAATTCCAGCCCTATTGCCCCAGCAGGGATAGGGGAGGGTGACACCACTGGGGCAGGGGGCTCCAGAGGGGACATAAAGGGAAGTGTGACAAGAGAAACAAAAGGAAACAAGGAGAAGGTGTGAGATCACATACAAGGAGACAGAGGAGGGACAGAGAAGCAGATACAGAAGGATGCATGTGAAAGGGGACGTTGCTGTGGAAAGGGCTGGGAACAGCTCTTAAATGTAGGCATGCTGTGCTAGGGGGCAGTTTGGCGATACTGTGCTTATGGGGGACCCAGACTGGAGCAGTGACACTCCTGAAGGGACTGCAGCCCATGAAGGACCCAGACTGGAGCAGGAAAAGGGTAAGAAGGAAGAAGCAGGGGAAACAAGGGTAGGAAACCAGAAGCAGCAACAAGAAACCATCACATACCAACTCAGTCTCCTGCACTGGGTGTTGTGTCACCCTAGGGACTTGCAGGGACTGAATGTAATGTGGTCAAATAGGGCAAGAGTGGTCTCGAGGTAGAGGGAGAGGTGCTGGTGTGAGGCTGAGTCTGGGTAAGCAGTTGGAAAAGAGTTTCCAGCAGCATTGGTGCAATCGGTGTTTGCAGCACTGTTTCTCTTCTTTTGTTTCTCAATAGCCAAACATTAAATAAAAAGTTTGTGTTAACGGACATTAAATTAAATTAATTTGCACACACCAACCCCCAGGCTGGTTTCTGAGAGCCAGTTGGTACTGAAAGAGGAAGCTTTATGTGGCTGCTCAAAGAACAGTAAGGTGAGGAAAAGTCTGGGGTTTGTTCCTCCCCCTTACATTATCTACTTGGACACCATGGCTACCAAAGTCTGTGAAGTCCATCATGAAAGGGAACTGAAAATGGGGTTTGTTTTAGTCTGTGCCAGGGGCAGCCTTTATTCTGCTGTGTGTCTTCCTACAGCCTGACTGCATGGGCTTCATTATCAGTGTTTATCAAGGACCTCAAAGTGTGCTGTTCAAGCCCTGTGATTCCTGCACTGGTGAAACACCTAATTATCATCCTAAATATATCCATGGAGAAATTGAGGCATTAATGAGATAGGGTGGGAAACGTGACTTACTGTGGGTAATATGAATGACTGACACGCTAAGAAGGGTACCCAGCAGCAAACCCCCCAGGCTTGTACTTCAGCAGAAGGTGAAAAAATAAAAATGGACAACAGGAAGTGAGACAAGGAGAGGAAAAAATAAATGCAAGATGAGAAAGAGAGAACACACAGAGCGAGGAAAGCTGTCAATAGGAAAAAAGGCTGCTTCAGTGCATGCCAAGCAAAAAATGGAAGTGACACCCTGAGCTGCAGAGCGAGAATGCCCCAGACTAAATGGGAAATAGCCAGAGTGGCCTACCATGACTTCCACAGTAGAAAACACTTTGTATTTGGGATGCCTTTAGAGGAGGCAGGAGCTCCTCTGACATTTGCATGCCCCAGGGCTTCCCTGAAGGGCATGTTTCCATTGGCAAGGAGAGCAGTTGGGACAACTGGATAAGGAACTGGAACAAGGCTTGCAGCACTTAACCTGCATTAGGAAGTAACAATTTACTCACTCACTACCAGCTACTCTGGCCAGGGCTCAATTACACAGGAGCCTTTAAAGAAAGGAGCTTCCATACATTATCACAGCAAACAAGTCAGTGCGACTTCCTTCAAGGGTATCATCCACCCTGGAACCTATTTCACATCTCGTTGGCCAGCTGAGTGAGAACTGATTGCACACACTCCCTTGTTTCTCTCTCTGTGTGTATGGTGGAGGAAGACCCCAATTCATTAAAGGAAACAGAGCGAAGTAAAGAGCCGAACCTCTCCCTGTTAACCTCCTCTGGAAAAATAGATCCCTATACAGCCAAGAGTTTGTATCAGCGAGAGAGAGAAAAGCACTTTGTTTTTCCTCAGTCTTTCCAGCATTACGGCATAGCAGTGACATCACAGGATCTTTGGTGTAACCCCCCTGCTGTTTAATTAAAGTGTAAAATGCAGAGATTTTCTCCACTGCCCCACTGGACTCAAGGTGATTTTTTTGCTTCTTACCCCTGCACCCTCCCCAGGACAGGGACTCAGGCTGGGTTTCCCAGGTGCACAAAGAAGACTAGCTTCTCACCCCTTCCTTAGCTACACCACAGAATTATAGAATTGTTTAGTTTGGAAAACGCCTCTAGGATCATCAAGTCCAACCATTAACCCAGCACTGCAAAGCCCACCACTAAACCATGTCCCTCAACTCCACATCTACAAGTTTTTTAAATACCTCCAGGGATGGTGACCCAACCACTTCCCTGGGCAGCCTGTTCCAGGCCTTGACAACCTTCAGTCATGAAAAAATACCCTAATATCCAACCCAAACCCTCTCTGGTGCAACTTCAGGTTATTTCCTCTTGTTGTACCACTTGTTACCTGGGAGAAGAGATTGACCTCAACCTCACTACAGCCTCCTTACATATAGCTGTAAATAAGGTCTCACCTGAGCATCCTTTTTTCTGGACTAAACAACCTCAGCTCCCTCAGCTGCTCATCAGATTTGTGCTCCAGACCTTTTCACCATCTTCTCTGGACATGATCCAGCACCTCAGTGACTTTATGGGGCATTCAAAACTGAACACAGAATTCAAGGTGCAGCCTCAACAGGGCCAAATACAGGGGAATAATCACTGCCCTCCTCACATCATCATACAGTGTCTGCTTCCCTGTCCCCACCATCCAAATAACAGCCTTAGTACCACTAGAACTTCTTCTGTGGGATATTCCTCCAATATGAGTCTTTCTGGAGATAAAGGATGGGATGGTCAGGAACAAGAGAGTGGTATTTAAGCTGAAATTAGGAGGAGGTTGGCCATCAAAACCTTTTGTTGCTGCTGCAGCTTTCCAGTTAAGGCAGAAAACACCACCTGTTTGTGCAGTGGAGCTTTGTATGTTCATTACCTGTGATAACACGGGATCGCTCCTGGGAACCTGACAGGTGCATGCCCCAACTCTGCAAGGTCCACAAGCCTTCTGCATGCAGCCTTACAAGTAAAGAGTTGAGAGTCAGAGAATTTACCACCAAAGCTATTTGGAAGCCTGATGCACAGCGCAGGATTGGACCTAGGTATCTCCAGTAGGTACCAAACACAGGAGTGACCTTCCTCTCTTTTCCAAAGGAGAGTAAAGTCCTCTTTCCTTCCTGCTTCCTTGGATTCACTCAGTCAGGCTGGCTTCAGTTTTCTCAGTGCCTTGTACCAGGAGCAGTTCCCCACTGAGTATTTGGCAGGAGGAGTGCTGCCTGTTTGCCCATCACAAACATTTTGTTTTCTCTGCTCCTGTACTCCTCTAGAGATGAGACAAAGCTCACCCACTGATGGCGGGGTGGGATGAGCCAGGCACAGCCTGGCTGACAGAGGAGCTCTGCCTCACCTTCACCAGGTGATGAGAACGCAGTGCCAGTTAATAGGATGACAATGGCAGCTGGAAGCCAGCTGTGTGCGCTGCTCTCCTGGCTAGCCTGGATACCTCTTCTCCAAATCCCACTGCTCACAGCAGGAGGTGTGCAGCCATTATGAGATATGTTATATTGTGATGCCTCCAGGCAGAGAAACCCTGCCAACAACCAGCTACTTGCTCTGGAGGAACAGGAAGAATGCAACTTTTTTTTTTTTTTTCTTTTATGCCCTGTGGATGAGGTACAACCTATTTTTTTAACCTATTTAAAGACTTTGATTCTGCTGTCTGTCACAGTATTTGACTATCTTTCACAACAATCAACAGTAACATGGATGTCCCCAACAGTTTTCTTTGGGGCCCTAGACAGGTCAGAAGAAGCCTAACATAAGGAGATATTTACTTCCTTCTCTTCTTTGCATTGGTTGTTGATCTTCAACAGTTTTGGGAGGAAACACAATGGTTTTGAGTGTGTGCTGTTTGCAACCCAAACAAGGAAGAAGTCAAACATCTCAGGCAGTCCAGATCCAAAGGATAGCAAAAGAGGACTGAGAGCCTTGTATAGCCAAACACCAGAAGATCAGGTCTTCAGCAAGGTTAGCAATCCCAAATCTCCTAGGGAAGTGGAAACATGCTACCAGAGTTGCTCAGAGAGCTATCTCCCTGATCATTCCTGAGCCTTACAGCCAACACTGTAGTACTCACTACAGTATAGTACTGTACGCAGAGAGCTCCAGTTAAGGGGCTGGAGACGTCTTTCTTCTTTTTGGCCAGGAGCTGCCTAGAGCTTTAGTGGCTCAAGAAGGGGGATGCCTCTTCATAACTAAAGATTCAAAACTTTTTAAACTCAAGAGACAGAATTTACAATCCAAATTTCCACCCCGACCTTCAACAGTGTAATGGTCAAACACTGAATAAAATCCCAACAGCATGCTAGACTCCCTTCCCTGTGGTGAATGTTCTGTGGGGAAATCCTTGAGGATGGACAGCAAGACAGAGGAAAGTGCTTCTAATAATTTCTTATAATACATGTTAGCAAGCTGCACCAATATGCAAGGTTCCCTCTCATGCTTAAAACTGAACTGGAGTTTTTAGTGCTAAGCCGAAGAAGGACTGGGAGGCCCACAAGCACCTTATTAGTGAAAGACAGCAATGTGAAAAAAGCTATTTTGTCTCAGGTTACTCAAAACCCTTAATGCTGATCCAGCTCTCCTCCTGCTTACACAAATATAACCCTATTTGCTCTTCCAAAGATAATCAGAATCAGGCTGTTGGTAGAGGCATAAACATAATTTTCTTAAGAAAACAAACTACAGTAGAATTTACACATCAATTTTAAGCTGGTAAGGGCGGTGGTTCAGTTAATTTACTCTCCCAAAATAAAACATTTAATGTAAGCATTCCTGGAAGTGTTTGAGGCCAGGCTGGATGGGGTTTTGAACAACCTGGCCTAGTGGAAGCTGTCCCTGTCTATGGCATGGGGGTTGGAACTACATGATCTTGAAGGTCCCTCCCAAACCAAAACATTTGGATTCTACGATTCTATTATTTTTAACCTAACCCCACAGTCAATAGAGAGCGATTTTGAGAGGCTGATTCATTCCAAGCATTCCAGGACTTCCTCAGGTTAGACACCTAATTGGAAGGATACAGCTCAGTGAGGTAAGTTCCACCCAAAATTTGCAGTCACATGGATTGTACTGGCAGTGTGCTGGGGATGAGCATGTCTGTGTCCTGACCAGTTCAGCATAGTCCCCTAGGACCTGAGGAGCATGGGCAAAGCCAGATGCTGGTGTCATGGTTCATCAACAGCCCCAGGTATGGTGAACCAGATCCAGAGTCCATGCAGGAAAACGAGGCCAGGGATAAAGTTAGAGGGATGTTACTTAGCCCCCAGGTCCAAGGTCCATCCGAGAGGTGGCACCAGAGACCTAGCTGAAGACAGGGACACCTCATATGCCGATCCAGACCTGAACTTACGTGGAGACCCTGGACACAGGGTAGGTGGACAGCCCTGCAGAGATTGGTCAAGGTCCAGTTAGTGCACTCAGGGTCCTGGCAGAGAATGCATTTTCTGAAGAAGTAAAAATGGCTCTCCATAGGAAGGAAGATGTTGCACCTGTCCAGAAAACCAAACAAGGCACATAACATCTCCATCACTAGCCCAACATCAACTTTTGTGGGAATAAAAATATCTAGTGGGGATGTATTTAGTTATACTAATGTCTTTCCTCTCTAAAAGTATAGTCACTGCAAGCACTTTACATGCAGAATGACTAATTGGAATGAGCTGTGCAATTTTCAGCTTAAACCAGCTCCTTTATGCTCAGCATCCGCCCAACATCTAATGACACAGTTTATATTTTCATTGAGGATTCAGCATCCGGGCGAAACAGAGAAAGCTTTACGAGTTTTCACTCTAAGTCAATTAGAATTTAAATGTAGGTTGAATGCTAGGGAGAATGGGACCTGCAGCAATTCAGATCTCAGATGTTCCTGTACTCCAGAGACAGAAGAATCATTTGCACACTTATTCTATCTTCCAGGGCTGGGGGCATTCGGAAAGGCAGGTTTGTTCTCTTCTGCATATCTAATAGTGTTTTGGCCAACTAGTCTCTAAACTTTCTGGGAAATGACTCTTCTACCTTCGCCCTTGGGAGGCTATTTCACAGCTGAATACATCCCATTCCTAATTTGCTCTTGCTAGCCCTAGCTATGACCTCCACAGAGGAGTACACACCTTCCTTAAATACTTGGCGAGTCTGATAGATGTTTGAGGGTGTTTTTGCACCTAGATCCAATCCAACACATCCCAGCACTAGAAAACATCAGGAGCAATTTCTGTGAAGTCAGCAAAATTACACTGATATAAACCAGATCTCAGCTACTACATAGACATATACATGCACACATGTATGTCTTTCACCCACTACCAGAAGTATCACTTCTAATCTAAACTACTTTCTTCTTTTTCCCTTCTCCACTCCTTCTACTGCTCATTAAAACTTCTCTCTCCCACCTACAATGGTGAAGAGTCAGCAGGCTGCTCAGGCAGCATTAGCTAATGGGAACTGACAGCCTGCCACCGTTTTCTGAAGGCTTATGTTTTGATACCTGTCTGTCTTCCAGCCTGACTAATTCTATGGAAGACTTTTATCACAGGGAGATTGACCTCAGGCAGGAGACATTTTGTGTCACTCTGAACAACTGAAATGAAGACACGATGGGGATGGCAAGAACTCACTAGCAGCAAAAGGCAAGGAGAAGAAAACTGATGTATGACAAGAATACCTGCTTTGCCATTGGCAATGATTGGTCCTCTAATGAATGATTTCACTGAAGAACCTGCACTGTGGCATATTTTGAGACCCTGTAAGATGCAACATTTACTGATGATAAACTAAAATACCAGTAAGGTTATGAGAAGTATTTCCCCACTGATTTACAACAATCTGGGATCCAATTAGGGAGTTCTTCTGCCAGCTAGTGCCTTGTGAGGTTCATATGCTGCCTCACAATGGCTTATGGGGACACAGTCTGGAATACCTTTGGTACCTGGGTTTTGGCACAGTGACTTTTACTACATTTTACTGCAGAGATGTGGGGAAAAAACAGTTAAAATGTTCAGAGCATGGATACCTGTTCATACCTAAAGAAAGTAAACAACTCTGTTATTGTATTTCCCTGCTGAGGTGCCATGTCCCACATGAGCCTTAGTTTGGAAGACTCACTATTCTCTTTGTTTCCCAAGCTCAACATTCCTGCTGAACTAACTTCTTAAAGACACACTTCACTCTCCACTCCAACTGAAAGGCACATCCTTCTCAAGAATCACAATTTCTTCCCATTGGAGGTTTCTGAGGCTGCCATGAAAGGAAAAGGTATTCAT
>WAAG01068875.1:0-55438 GCA_013390105.1 Tichodroma muraria | reverse complement strand
CTTTTGCATTCAAAACAGGAACATACCCAAAAGTCACATTCCCATCAGTCTAACAAGGGGACAATCATTTTGAAGAGACACTCCAGAATACAGCTGCTGCTGCAGCACCTGCGTGAGGGCCATGTGCAATTGAGGGTTAGGATCTTGCTTCTTGGCTTCTCTCCCTGTGAGAGGCTCCTTACTCTTTTACTTTGCCTGTCTACACTTAACACATTAATGACATACTTGCTGTATACCAAAGCTGAGGCTGATCTTTCCAGTTAACAAAACCTGAGGAGATGTCCAAGTCACCCTCTGACTCAGAGTACAGTTTACAGTACTCTAGCCTTAATATAGAACATCTTCTGGTGACATAGCCCTGGTCTCCTTGCTGGGAATTTTCTCAAAGCACCAGGCAGTGCTACCAACCTCTCTTACGACCAAGCCCACCATGGCCAGACGCCCCAGGCCCACCACATCACCTGCATCCTATGCAGAGCTGAGTATCCACATGCCCAGACAGTGTGGAAACAAACTCACTGGTCCTGCAGCCTGAGTGTCTCACAAGCTGAGGGCACC
Organism: Tichodroma muraria; assembly: GCA_013390105.1. Taxonomy (NCBI): domain Eukaryota; kingdom Metazoa; phylum Chordata; class Aves; order Passeriformes; family Sittidae; genus Tichodroma; species Tichodroma muraria. The sequence continues at coordinate 54,880 of WAAG01068875.1, read as the reverse complement.
TAAAGGTGAGATGCCATTATGTTTAAATCCCTGCACCATGACCGTCCTTTCTCCACACATTCAAAGGGAGTGTTTCCTTACCTTATTAAAGGCAAAAGGCTTTTCTTATACTGCTGATAGAGAAGATACAGAAAGGAATAAAGAAGATAATAAGTAGGCTGCCAGAGGCCCAATTTATGCACCCCAAAATTAATGAATCATTCCAATTAAATTATTTGCCCTAAATTAAAACTTATCACCAAAATCCAATTCTCATTTCATTAAAGAGGACCTCCCTAGCTATCTTTTTATTTTTTTTTCCCCTCCACAGATTTTTTTTAAAGGTAACCTCCATGGAATGGGGGAAAAAATGCAGTTGTAGTCTACTTTTCTGTTTGAGAAGCACCAAAAGTTTTATTTTTGAAGAGCTGTTCCTCATTCTTATATGTGTCCACACAATAAGGACATTCCTAGAGGTTTTTATGAGAGACTGTTGGTGCACAGGATCATGCAATCAAATAGTCGGTGTAAGGGAAATCTGACACATAAATACAGAGGGAAATTTAAAAGCAGCTTTGCTGAAGCCTCAGTAGCCTCTGGCTTTTGGTATTAGAACTGAGAAAGCTCACAACCCTCATTTGGGGATTTCCAAAGGCCCTTTCCGGGAAAGGGAGGCAGACAAATGATGGCACTCCCAATGAATTTTGAGAAACAGTGGAATCTTTCAGACTTTCACACACCACTATGACTTCTCAGGCAGGGCTTAGTTCCTGCTACCAGAGCTCTGCTCACTGATAGCCTGAGCTGTGACAGGTAGAGACCCAGAACTGCCAGCAAGAGTGGCCATGTGCTTGTGCACCCTCAGACTGCTAACCTTTGTCCCCTTCCCAGGAACGACCTTGTTCCTGTTTTCTGCTGGAGATTAACACTTTTTAACTTAATATTTGTGGGGTTTTTTAAAAAGACATTTTCAAAAGCTGTGGTTGGGTTTTGAGAAAGCGCTCTCTAAAGAATCTGTAAATGGAAGCCATATGTCTAAGTATCTGTTTCTTTTTTTTCTATTTTGCTGTATGCACATTTGGCAAGTTATTTTTCCCCCCTCTAACTATCACATCTTGGGCTTTGTTAAATGAAACCACTATTCTGTTATTTTGTTGGTGTGTTTCTTATTCTCAAGCAGCCAACTACTGACATTTTAGCATCTATACAGGAAATGTGATATTAAGTAATTATTTTCTCAGAGTATTTCTTCACTTTCTGGTGACTAAGGAGCTGGCACTGAGGTAGCAATTTCAATGTTTCTTAAGATAAAAACAAGAGCTGGAGCTCTTAAAAAACATCAAAATCCAAACTCTGAAAACCTATTACCTAATACGATTTATCATTCGTTGTTTATGTGAAAAGTAGTGGGAGGCTTATCCTACAAGGCATAGTCTGCATACACACCAAAAGGACAGACTACGGATCCGGTCAGGAGTGATGAGGGCCAGCACTGGACAGAGATAAATGGGAGGAGAACACAGTTACTGTGGGTCAGCTGGGGTCAAGCTGCACCATGCAGGATGTGCTAGAAGGCACAGCACAGAGACCATGACCACTTGCTTTTCTCCACTCTCATTTTAGAAACACCATCTCCTTATTCCCTTCCCCAAACCGCTGATTTCTTTATTTCCATAATTAATTCATATTAAAGAATAAAATTGAAAGCATTTAAGGTAGGAAATAAATGTGCTTCTTTCTATAAGTCTTGTTGGTTTTGAACTGCTGGCTCAATTTAGGTTTATTTTACAATCTGTTTCTAGCTAGTTCCAATTTCAAATGAAATCTTGGCTCCAATGGAGCAAACTTCCCTTTAATTTCAGTAGAATCCAGATTTTGATCCAGGTTCTCATCCACTAACAAACAGCTATGATGACTGTAGATGGTAACACAGCAGCCAAAACCAAAGAACATGAGCTGGTGGACCCCAGGAATCTGGAATTTCGTCCCACATGGAGTTTTGAGCATGGCAGATTTGCAGCATTGACTCAGCTGGAACCAATGAAGTAAAAACAGGCAAAAGCAACACTGTTCCACAAATGCTGGAATTGCAAGGCCTGGGTTACCACAGCTGTGTGCCCTAGGTCCTGCTGCCTCCTACCTTCAGACCTCTTGACTGGCTTTAGTCAAGGGGACATCCATGGACAGCAAAGATACAGAAAAGGTTGATCTGAGTCAGAGAAATGTGGAATACAATTAACCTCAGCTATCACCAACACTGCAAATAAAGAGACAAACTGACCCCAAAGTTCCTAATGGAGGTTAGCTATATATGTTCTCTCATTATTTTGTGTTAGAAATCCAAAGCTCCAGATCAGATCTTTTTGTGAATTTTTTCTTTTAAAAAACAGACTTTTGCTAATTTTCAACCTATGAAGCAGTTAAGGCCTGCCATGTATAATGAAGAAGATACTTACTCCTGATTATACCAACAGTTCTTTTCTGCCAAGAAATCTCAAGAGGATGTGGCAAAAAAAAATAAAATTATTCACTCACTAATGACAAGTCACTGGCCATCACAGAGGGAATAGGCAATGGGAATCTATGACTCAGGATATCCAAGGGGACATATCTTGTTGTGGGCCAGTTGGGTCAAATTTCAAGGCTCGCCACAAGTCAAGGCAACTGTTGTGCTACCACAGTTTGTTGGGTTTTTTTTAAGCACTGTGAGCAGGAACACACTTGGCTTTAAAACAGATTGATATGTGCAGTCTCACAGCTAATGGTTATTTGTGCTCTCTCAAGGGTTAGCAGACTTGGTGGTGGGACTAAGTTCTTGCTGTGTTAGGAGCTGAGAGAAAAATATTGTCGCTACTCCCATGTCTTACAGTCCAAGCTAAGACTTGGGACTGCACACTGAGACCATCAGACTGAGAAATAACAAGGCAAAACCTTTCAGAGCACTGGTGTGAATCTAGAATCAGCTAATCAGATAAAATCACACAATATCAGCTGATACCACTCTGAAGAGTCCACTCAAGCTAAGCTGATTTATATCACTAAGGACTTGGATTATCGTATCAAGATCCTTCCTCCCAGCCACAGGAAAGTATTCCATGTGTTTTGTGCTATTCTTCTTTCTCCAAAATGAGTAAGCATTTTTTGAAGTATTCTGTTTTTGTCTCCTGCCTGCACCTGCAAAGCAAACACCAACTGATTTATGCACTAAGAAGTGCTAAGCTCTAACCAGCATAACAGAGCCAAAGCCTAAGCTGCATTGTATCATTCCAACCATGCCTGGAGATAGGAAAACAGAAGCTAAGAGGCATCAGGATACCATGGGATGCAATAAAATACTAGATGGGGAGTGAAAAGAAATTCCTTGGTAACTTACGAAACACCAGGTGCCTTTTCCTGCACTTCATGAGTTTGCCAAAACAAAGCAGCACAGAAAACCTAAAAAAACTGCCACCAATACTACTGTGTGCCTGACATTCTGGAATTATTTTTCTGGTAGAAATGTATGGTCCATGGTAATAGAAAAAGTGGTACAGCAAGATCTAACATGCTTCAGTTGCCCAAGACTATTCCTTGCTCTTTCAGCTTATTTTCCCCACTGAACTGCTGTCACTCACTTCCAAGTGAACTGGACTTCTCTCTTCCAGTCGTCCTAATAACCTGAGTTTATCTCCTTCCTTCAATCTTTTTTTTTTCTCCTCCCCCACCATTCCCAGTAAAATGATCTTTCTTCCTTCCTCCCAGAAAATTCATATTCCCATGTTATCTCATTATTCTTTGCAACAGCATGCCAAATACACTGTCATTTTCCCATTGGTACTATGTCCCAAAAAAGACAAAGTGGTCTGTGCTAGCTCTTAACCTACTGACGCTCCTTGGAATGAAAAACGCCACAGTGTTAGTGCTCAGGAAGATCCCTCCGATTTCTGGGCTCTGCGCCCACAAAGCAGGGAAGCCAACATTTCTCAGAGCACAGCATCTGACTCCAACATCCTTGCTGTCTAGCTAGCAAAGGAAAAATAGCTTCAGCTCTCTTCAAACTGCTCTGCTTCCAGTGCTGGCCAAAGAGGTGGGAAGGCCACGAGAAGGTGGGCTCCCACCACAGATCTGCTGAGCTCAAGACCGGCCCGTGTCCAGCCTCTCAGCAACCCACCACAAGCAATGACAGACACCAATGCTGTATTCTGGCAGGAATAAACACCAGTGAGGGTTGACAGAAAGAGGTGTGGAAATGCTAAAAGGTTGCATGGCTGCAAAAGGACTGCTCAGACTGGGCTCCTCCCTACAGCCAGGGGAGAGACAATGACATTTCCACTGGTCAATCTGTGTGATGAATTTTGGATGGCTACTTAAGGATGAACTGGACTGCGCCTGAGAAAGTCTTGTCTCCTCACTTACGACAAAGGGAGTCCAAGACAACCCACAGCAACAGTAACATCTGCATTTGGTCAGAAGAACCTAATTCTGTCTCAGGTGCCAAGCTGGTGACTGCCAGAAATCTCCTGACTTGATATATGACTTCAGGCTCCTAGAAAACATACTCTTGTGCCTTGCATCAGTTCTGCTTATAAATCTTTCTCACAATCCCAATGTCCAAAGCATCATCCTTCTCTATTGCTGTCCTCAGAAATGAAGGCAGGGGCTGGGCAGATCACAGAACCACAAAGTTGCTTAGGTTTGAAAAGCCCTCTGAGATCATTGAGTCAAACCAGCACTGCCAAGTCCACCACTAAACCATGTCCCTAAATGCCACATCTACACATCTTTCAAATTCCTCCAGGGATGGTGGACAACACCCTCTCACATCAGCCCTAGACCCAGCTCTTACCAAGGGCCTTGCTGGAAGAGTGGTTTGTGTTGGGGAAGCCACAGTGGCCTCAGCTTCCTCTCTGGGTAAAGGACCTCCCTGTGCTGTACCAGTCACCAGCACAAAGTCAAATTTCAGGAGAGTGGACTGAGAGGGTGCACAGCTAATCTACTCATAGAGTTAATAATAAACTCTCTATGGTTAAATCCCAGCAACAACAAATACATCTTTATATCGTGTTGGAACAATGACCAGTGAGTCTGAATCTCTGCAAGCAAGGAGCACTACAAAGGCAATTCATAATGCAGAAAGGCTACACTCTGTGCTTCTTTTCACACACTGATGCCTATCTGATTTTCTATCAGAAAGAAAACTGTAGTATTTGGGCTTGCACTTGACTTTGGGCTTGTGATTAGGGCTGGCCAGTAAACAAGCACTCCTCTTTGTGAACATTTGCTGCTGACATTTCCAAATTCGATTTCGTTTTGCCAAAATGACAAAGCCCTTAGTATTATTTTTTTTCATGAAATAAAAATTAAACCAAGGGGGAGCCCACAATCTTAACAATCAGTAACTGGGACTCACAAGAAAATGTTATTGAGTCTGCAGGAATCCCAAGCTGTGAGCAAAAATGCGAATGTGAAGCTCTTCATACCTCAGCTGAGAGTATGGTTAGGTTTTAGATGGGCTGTGATAATGCTATACCTTTTTGTCTTCATAATTTTCACCAGAAAAAGCACCTCAGACCTGTAAAACCTTCCTGATTAAATTTTAATCAGATTCAAAAACAATGGTGTTTACCTTTCAGTGTTCCACTGAAAAGTTACAACTACCTCCATTTACAACGATGCCTATGTAAAGGCTCTGGACAGCAACAATTTGCTTCCTCCCAGTTGAGTTACTCCTCCAGATTGACTTGGATAGGCCTAGGTCATTATTGCAGAAATTTTTAAACCCCATGCATGCCAGGATCTCTGTGCCCTTCTGCCTGCCATCCTGATAAGACAAATAAGGACCATAGGAATTTTTCCACTGTTATCTAGTGCCTGAGAAGGGCTGGAGGATATAGAGCTAAAAGAACAAGAACCCAAGGTAATGCTGGGAAAAAGGCAGCCACTGTGTCCCTGTTATGACTCAGTTCTCCTGGAACAAGTCACTCAACATACTGGAACAAATGATAAACATCCCATTTATAAGTACCGAGGGGATAATAATGGAGTAAAGGGGAAAAAAAAAAGCAATGTACTTTTGGCAAACACATATCATGCCACCCCAGCCTCATTTCCCTTCTTTTTTAGGATAGCTGGCATAACAGATAATGCAGAAGCAATATGTGTGATTATGTGATGTATCTTGACTTCAGAAGACCTGACAGTCTTCAACAAGCTAAGAGAATATGGTGGATATTAAATCTCCATCAGAATGCTTCAAAGAGCTGCAATCAACCGATCGCTCTCCACCAGGGACGGAGGGTTTAGTGGGCTGCTACCACAGTCTGCTCTTGTGTCCTGATCTCTTCAGTACTTTAATTAACACCTTCATGATGGAAAAGAAACAAGGCACCTGACTTTTGTCGATGACACTAAGTTGGGGGCAGTTGCAAGTGCTTTGGAGCCCAGGACTGTAAGTAAACTGAAGTGGTCTCCATGGAGAGACCAATCAGATGGCATCCAACAGCAGCGAGCACAAAGCAGTATTCTCGGGAAAGGGGGAAAACAATTAATGTTCAAATACAAAAGTGAAGAATGAGCTGCAGACCAGTAAGAGAGGATTAGAAAGGCAGAAAGACTAAATAAGTGAAAGCAGTGAGGCACTCATACAAAAAAGGTAAATCTCATTTCATTCTGTGGTTAGGTAAGTGAAGTGTGATATGCAAAACACGGCCGGTACTTATATCTGCATGGTCGAATCCTAAACTGGAACTCTTGTTTTGGTTTTGGACAGTACATTTAAGGAAAGCATGTAGACAAGTCAAACAGTAGAGAAATATATATGCCACGGGTTGAAAAAGTATGACCCCTGGAAAGCAGCGAGCCTATTAAGCTGCTCTAGAGATCTCTGAGGCAGGAATCAAGGGGTTTCAGGCTGATAAAAGGTAGTTTTGAGGAAGAGGAGAAATAACCACTATGTGTCTTGGAAGGACCAGAAATAATTGGCAGCAAAATCAATTTGTATCATATGTTAATAAAAGATTTCCAAATACAAGGAGAGTGAAATAATGGACATGCACCAGCTATGCAGGCACAGGGCATCTTCAAAAAATACATGTATGGGGCAGCCACTGTAGAGCTGATCTTGTCTCACTGCACGGGGAAGGACCAGACCATCTCTTGCAGGTCCTTTCAAGTGTTTACTCTTTTGATCAGACACCAGCAGAACTACCTGGGGTAGTAAACAGAAAGCTTTGCAACTGGACATTATACCCAAATTGAAGCAGCACAAAATGCTTTGAGTGAGGTGGTGGCTCAGAACAGTCTCTGGGTGCACTCACTGCAGTGGAGAGAGCACCTGATAGCAACTGAGCTGGGCAGAGACAGCCACCTCCAGCCTAGTGGACTGCAAGCAGTGCTGCCCACCTGGGTCAGAAAGATGGAAAAGATGGCTGCAGTTGTACTAATGAATCTTACGGCAGCGAATGCCTACTTCTACTAGCAGAGATGGCTTTATGTTTCAAAACTGGAAAGACTTATGAGGACAACTTTTTCTTCTTGTAGCTGTCCATGAAGTTCTGATTTATTTTTTTTTTCCTTAAATGTCCTTTCATTACACCCCTTTTAGACCTCTGCAATATGCCCAGTTGAGAAAGATCTCATCCATGGGCAAACACACTTAAGAGAGGAAAGGAGCAGAGCGAGTAGGTTGTTTTTGCAGAGATTGGTGCTGGCTGACAAAGTAAAACTGGCTCTTCCCATGGAAATTCTAAAGGAATTGGGCACACACATTAGAGAGGTGATGCCCCTTTTTCTGTGATACACTTCTGCAGCTCTGGCCAGCAGAGTTTACCAAGCAGAGCTCACCTCAGGGAAAGCTGATTTTCTCAAGGCTGGAAAAGACCTGGTCCTAGAATGCAACTCCATTAGACTGCAGTGATCTAAACACAGCGAACACTCAGGATACAGTGAAGCCTGACGATTTCAGCTGGCATTGTGAACATGGAATGGTCTCCAGTTTTAAGGACTCCATCAGCATTCTAGGACCTGCCTACACACTTAATAGTCTCTGCTATCAGAGATACATAGCTATATATAATAACTATCCCATTTGTGTCTAGGGGTAATAGAAGTTGTGTTCTCACAGGGGCTAGACGAGGCAGTTGAACTGGGAGGGATTAAGGATTTGTCTTTGGTAGTGGGGAGGAGAAATATCTGTGACAACACTGAGTGAGCAGAATAGGAAGCCTGGACATGGCCCTAAACCAGCCCATTGTCTCCATGGGAAGAGCAGCTGTCCTTGCACTATCTTCCACTGGCAAATCCAGGCATCGACCATGGGCACAAAGTTAGCAGTGAGTCTCTGAATCTGGTTTGTTTTTGTTTCCCTGAGCTTGTTCAAAGGAGATCACTGACCATCTTTCCAGAAATTCTCCTCCCAGATTACCAGGAAGACCAGTTGACCACTCTGACATTTAAAGTTTCAGGAGCTGTATTTTCTTCTATTTATTTTTACATTTGGGATGCCAAGAGCTTCAAATAGCCTATGTTTCGAAATGTATGAACACAAAAACAAGAGAAGTAAATAAACTACATAAATAAAACTAAATAGTTTAGCATTACTCAATATCCAAACTCCTTTAATTTGTACCAGTAGCAGGCTATTTTTCAGGCAGACAACTTGCAAATCTTAGAAAAATAGCAATCAATATAAGAAAATAATACTCTTAGACTACAAGGATTATTTTCTAACATACATTATTTTGTACTGAATTAGTTTTATTAGTTAAGATTATTTTTAAAACATGTTTAAAACGAGACTAACTCTTCCAAATTATAAAGGATTTTGTATTTATATTTTCTTTCCTTTTTTTTCCAGATTAAATTTAGTTTTAGAAAAATTAAAGCTATGAGTTTCACCTAATTACAGGATTACAGTAAGCACTATATCACAATGGATCTTTTATGAAATCTGTGACAGGTATTAGAACAAAGATTACCCATAGATACCTTATCTACAGGCATCTAGAATTTAGGAGTGTCAAAACCTAAATTTTCTCATTCTCAGAAAGGTGGCAGTTCAGAGCCAGATACCCAAGTATTTAAGTGAAAGCTAAGCTAGAGAACTCAATTTTGCTGCTTAGGCCCATACCTAATGGGCACAAATAAAATTAATAATACATATGCACGGCTCTAGAATTCATTTGTCCCTATATTTTTCCTGACAGGTAAATGGAAGCTGTGTGCTGTGAGATTTCTCCAGCAATAAAGCACCTTCAGAGGGCTGGCTCTGCTCTGCTGTAGCAGCGAGCAGCGAGGCAGGGTACACCCCCGGGGCTGGGGAATGCATTTCACGCAGCAAGCACTCAGCCAAGCCGGGAGAACTGCCCCGTGTGGGGGCGTGGGCAGCTCTTCGTGCTGCTGGGGGAGGATTTTGGGCAAGAAAACCAATCAGGAGCCTTCTGCCTCACTACACCTTGTGTGTAAAGCATCACCTCTGATGACAGACACGTGCAGACTTCTTCAGCTGGCAGATAAACACTTGGGATGGTACTTAGCCCCCCAGTTTGCCAAGTAGTACCAGCAAAAGTCCCTTCTTGCATGCATTTATAGTCAGAGCTATTCAAAAACTTGCTGGGGGAAATAAAATCTGCAGCCTTATGGGTTACTAGACAAATCAGGAGAAAAAAAAGAATTCCTGCCTGAAGGATAATAAAGAAGTTGAACATATCTGTAATATGCATCAAACACATTCATACATATCTATCACCTAAACTGCTCTGTAAATATTTTAGATAAACAGGCAGATAGACAAAATGGCATGAAGATTGGAAGCAAAACTAAACAAAACCAGGTAAACTCACTTGTTTGGCGTTCTGGTCTAGACAGGATGGAACAAGTAAACTCACTAATGACCTTACCAATAATTGGTGAACTCTTTAATTTGTTTACTCTCTGTTATGCCATAAATACAGGCAGACAGATAGGACAATGCTGGTTTGCCAAGTTTCCTGTTCCTTATAACACACACAGGAGAAGGGTAATTAAAAAGGGACAAGACAATGTAAGGTATGAGGCAGGTCCCTCAGGCACCAGGTTTCACACATGCCTAGTGATGGTGCACCCTTCAAATCAATGACCCAGCATGGAAAAACTCTCAGGAAAATTAATTCCTTAGCCTGGCAAAGAATTGACTATGGAAGGCCAAAAAACACAGCACAGTAGCTTGTTGACACAAGAAAAAAGAAAGAAAACCTGAGGAAGGAGGAGGTGAAGAACCAGAGGGCTCTCTGAGAAGACATGAGGCACAATGTTCTGAAAAATGTCATTATAAACAAATGCTTCCCCATCAGTGCCAAATAACCAGAGCCAGGAGCCAGGCTTGCATTATATTAGAATATGGCTTGGCATCACTGGTGTCCCCTGCTCTGTCACCACTTTTAAAAGGACAAACTGACAGCAGAGTAAAACCATGCTACAGTGGAAGGGAAGAGTCCAGCTGGCTCCTGTGTAAACATAAGGGACACACAGGCTACTGACTCTGGAGTTTCTCTTAGAAAAATACAGCTCCCTCCACTCACTGTGTCCTTTGCTCTTTGCTCTCCTATCAGGCATGTTGCTTACCTTGCACGATCAAGTAAACCTGGGAAGTCTTGGGATGATGCTGTGTCTGCACTGAACATGTATAGGACCCCTCATCGTAGACATCCACTTTCTGGATCCTCAGGCTGTATTCCAAGGGGTTTCTCTTCTCCAGCTCTACTCGAGGGTCCAGGGACCACTTGTCCTCTCCAGCAAAAATGATGCCGGAACGGTTTAACCAGGCCACCTTGGAGCTTCTGTCTTCTACATAACACCTGCAGAGGATGAGACAGGTAAGGGGGAGATTAACGACCCTCTCCATCATCCCCCTTTTGTCCCTTCTCTTTACTGCATTGCTTAGAAACTTCACAGCACACTCCTGCCTTGCCAGTGAACCATAGAGTCTTTTCATCATTGCTGTCCCATGGACAAGTATTTAACAATTTAACTCTTTTGAAGAGTTCCAGGAACCTTTAGTTCATAGACCCATGGGATGTGGGGCAGACTTGTCTCTTGTTCTCTCTTCCTCTTGCCTGTGGCCTACACATGCACCAAAAATTAATTTGGAAGACTACGAGATCTTGATCACCAAATCCCTTCCAACCCTGCCAGTGAGGAAGGTGGGAAGTAGTTCTTCCCATGCATCTTCTTCAACTTGTTGCCAAAAGGCTGAGTATGCAACAGTTAAATTCCCAGACCCCTTCCAGCCTGGAGGGCAAAGGTTCAGGACTGCAGCTTTGCCAGCTCAGGGCACAGCTCCTCCATCCCTCAGTTTCAGCAGCACAAGGGGAGGAAACTATAGTGTATCTCCCATCTACAGCCTTCTGACAAAACAGTAGTTTTGTGGATTTATTTCACTGTTCAAACATCACCCTCCTAGCACATACACACACACACACATGCTTGCTGATGCGCATCTGCTTGTTTGTGCAGGCAAATGCAGATTTCAGGTTGAAAATGAGAGGCTTGTGGGAGTGTCACTGTCATCCCCGTGGCACACGCAGCATAGCCTGTGAACACCTCAGGTGGACAGGAGAGGAGGAATGACAGCCAGGGGTGGCAAGCAGAGTAGCAGCGGGAGGACCAGCGACTGCCACGGCCCTGAGTGCCGAATGTCAGAGGACAAACTAACCCCGTTGCAACCATAACTTGACAAGTGTTTTGTTTCTTGAGGGAGAGCAGAGAAGGTGCTGTGAAGACAAATGCATTTTTGGCTAAGGCACCCACTCTGTACCTCTTCCCACCACCGGAAGAAGACCTGCACAGATTCAGATGAGGGGCTGCCACTGAGGAGACCTGTCCTGCTCATTCTCATGACCTGTCCTGCTGTGTCTCATTCAAGAGGACCAAGGCTGAAGAAGACTTAACTCCTCTTTCACCCTGGCAGCTGTACCCCCCCAGGGCTGGGCTCAGACAGGCTGAGAGCATGTTTGCCCTGCTGCAGCTGACATCACATTTGCTCTGCAGATAAACAGGGAAGCTCAGAGCTGTTGCTCCTTCACCTCTCAGAGCTCTGCCTACAGTGTCCCAGCATCCAAATAACCCAGCACCTCTTGCCACTGCTATTACAGAATCACAGAACAGGTAAGGCTGTAAGGGACCACAGTGAGGTTGTATGGTCAAACCTCCCTGCTTGAGCAGGATCTTCCTAGATCGTGTTGCACAGGATTGTGTCCTATTCACTATTCATGCATATGTTGTATTTGAAGGAAGAAAGAGAGAGGATAAAGATTATTGCTTCAAGATAAGACAAATATTTGACAGTAGGCTTTCATACAGCCTTTTAGCATGGGTCAGACATTTTCCAAGTTCCTCTATTTGAATGCATTTCATTCATGCTGTGCTGCAGCTGCCTTCCCTTGTGATGTGACCCCACCATTATGGCCGGCACCTCACACCCACTCCCTTTTAGCATGCCCATGGATGCTGTCCAAGTTGTTCTGGGGTTACTTGTGGGCAGGAGGAAAGCCAAGCTGCGTGGGCATCCATGGGAGCCATGCCATGCTGCTGGCCAAGCTGTAAGCAGCTCTGTCTGATCTGACAAACATTTGCTTTAGAGAGCAGCCCAACAGATCCTGTCCTTTACTGATGCTATCCAGCCAAGGAAGGGGAGTGAGAATTTGCCCCCAGGCCAGAGCCCACCCTCTTGGCCAGGCAGGAACATGTCCCTGAAGCAAACTCTCAGGTGTGAGCTGAGTATTCTTCAAAAAGCTACTCTTTGTCAAAAAGAAAGATTTGGGAGAATCTGCGAGCAGCCACTTACACGCAGAAACCAGCACCACTATGATGAGGCATTGCTCCAGTTCCATTGGCCATCCCTGGCTGTAATCACTAGTGATGGGAGGTGAAAGCCAGGACCCAGGGAGCACAGTGTGCTCCAGGGCTGGGATCAGTGGCCCTGTAGGAACACATAGATTGCCTCCAGAGCTGGCTGCCCTAGGGTCAAGAGCCCTCTTGTAAATACAAGAGTTGTAACAGCAGCAAGATTCAGGGGTCAGGTATTTTGGTAGTAAAAAGCTGAGCAGATTAACAGTGGAAGCTGAAGTCAGTGGGGGCTGAAGTTTCTCAGTCACTTCTGAAAATCCCCCTGAACAGTGCTACTTTCCCATCCCCACCAGGCTACAGCGAGCACTCAGCAGCTCTGCCCTGCCCCTGACCATTATAACTCTCTGTTTGGGGCAGCAAATATATCCCTGTGTGATGTCTCGTCGGTAACAGTTCAGTGGTGTGGTCTGAACAAAGCCTTGTCCTTTTGCTCCTGCGGGTAGGCTCAACCAGGTCCTCTCCCTGGAAGAGAAAATGTGTCATAACCTGTCTTACATGCATCCTGGTCAGCCCTAGGACAGTGGTCAGTAGCTACAGTCAGGCAACCTTGCAACTGCCCCTGAAATAAGTTATCAGCTGCTACCAAAATAAAGAAAGGAAAGAGGACAAAGAAAAGAGGAAGATGGGAAGAGTAAGTGAAATGGGTTTGAGCCCTCTGTTCACCATACCTGCTCCTCTCAAGCTGTCAGGGAAAATCAATGTACAAATGTGGAAATTCCAAGTCCTGGCATGCTCTGAACATGCATCCATGTGGATGATGCATCTCAGTATGTCTGTCTGCACACACACACCCCCCTCTTAGTCTGCCAGAGATGCCACCCAGCTGAATGGATCACGCTTTAATAAGGATTTATGGTGATGATTTTCACAGTGTAATAAGTGCTAATTCAATACTAATAGAATATTAAATGGCATGTTAACTGACATTTTAACTGCAAAGCAATAGGAACATGGCATCAGCCAGATATCAATGGACTCTTATCGTTCACTAATAATCAATAATCAAGTTCACAGAGACAGTCAAATGCTTTTCATTAGACTTACTGGAAGCATTACCATCAGCCTCAGTGAAAGATAATGAACAATCTGAATAATCCATGCATTATTCTTTTCCTTATGGTTGCAGGTTTAATTTCTCGACATCTCTGATGTGGCTAACGAGAGGACCAGTGAATGGTGATGGGCACGCCTTGCACTATCACTGTAAAAACTTGGGAACTGTTGATCTTGCACCATTTCAAACCACAGACACAGAAGGACAAAAGATCTTGCTGCCATGCCCCATTAGCCCTCCTTGCCCCCTTGTAAACAAACACAGCCAGGTCTGGCACCTGAAGCTGTTTAGCAACAGCTGGATGCGGAGAAAGAAACCCAGGCCATCCTTGCACTCCTCCCCAGTCCTATTTTCCTGGCACGTGAATGCAGACAATGGGGCTGATCCCTGCTCCAGGAGGGGGGGGATGAGGTGATGCTTTTCTGCAGGAGAATGATTTTGGACCTTCAGCAGGAACCATTGCCTTGGATGGGATAGAGCGCTGCTCACCGTCATTCCTGGTCCCTGGATTTCATGACTGGCTGGGACATCTGGCAGCATGCAGGCAGGGGGAGGGCAGGAGCAATTCTTGCTGCTTGTCCTCTCTGCTCCATCACCTGCCAGTCTATCACGCAGCACTGGGCCAAAGCAGCGCTCCCGCAAACCCGCCTTTGTAAGTTCCGAGGAACACTCCGTCTGGAGAGAGGTGCATTTTTGTTTTTCCCCTTCTTCAAAGTATTTGGGCTTGTTCCTATTGATGGGTGGGAGAGTGAGTGAAGAAAAGGAGAGCGAGGCTTGGGCATCCGAATCTCCTACCCTGGCGACGCAAATCTGGCGATTCCACCGCCCGTTCTGCCTCGCTCGGGCCTCAGCGCTTTGATTCCCAGCGCCCCCGACTCCCGCTCCTCCTCCCGCGGAGGCAGCGCCGCTCAGCGCGTTGATTCCCCGGCATGTTGCTGTAACACTCATCGCAGTTTATGTTGTGCCTGTCACTCCAGCAGCTCTCGGCCCTAAGCTTTCCGCCCTCTCTCTCCTCCGGCGAACAGACGGGCGCTGCTGCTGAGAGGCGGCATTTGCCTGGAAGCCCCAGCGCGGCTTCCCCAGGCAGCCTGCAACCACTGCCAGCGTGGGGGCTAAATATCATCCATCCTCACGGGCTGAGGAGCGGGACGCACCAGAGCCGGCATCTCAGCAGTGGGCTGGCTTCCCCTTCTGCCTGGGAGAAAGCAGCACAGCAGTGCCTTCCAGTAAGAAGGAAGCCCTTTAGGGCCTGGTGAAGCTGCTGTTTAAAATGATTACTGTAACATGGAGATTTTACAGCATTGTCAATGGTGTATTGGGTCGCACTGAAGCTGGGATAATTATTTGGGTTTTTTTAATTGTTGCTGTAATTCCATTTTTTTTTTTTTTTTTTTTTTTACAGCAGACACAAACCCACAACTCTGCCAGAGCCCCACTAGTGAGAAGAAACAAGCTGCTAGGATTAATGAAATATGCTGTGCTGCTTTGCCAGCAAGCCACAGCTCTTACCTCATTTTGGGGAAAAATAAATAAATAGTGAGTTTATGGACTGCATTTTCTGCCCTCTTTCTCCAAAGCGTGTTGTGGTGACAGCTGTGTGCCACAATTCCCACACTCCTCTTTAATCATCTTTTCTCTGTTAACCGTTTGATCATTTCTTCTGTAAGACAATCTCTGTGCATCAGCCAAACCTCAGCAGCCTGCTGCACACACAATCAAGCACCCAAACCCCACCCCACTGCACTCACTGAAGGATGTGTCACCCTTTTGCCAGAGGATGCCATAACCCGCCCCACATCAGATCTCCTGCCTTCGCCTCAGCTCTGTGATGGGCCTTCTCTAATCTTCTCACTTCACACACACTCCGACAAGATCCAGCTAACAACTTCCCCCGCTGCCCTCTGCCCCCAGCAGCAAAATGGCAAGAGGGAAAAGAGAAAGGGATCAAACATGGTTCATGCGGCACAAAAAAAACGTCAGCTCCCGGCTCCCAGCTCAAAACATGCAAGACAAATTCCCTGTCCTTTTGCAAGGTATGATCCTGGAAAGCTAATGTGTTAAACACAGCCTTGCTCCCAGCCTGGGGAGGAAAGTTCAAGTGCGAATCATCTTCTTGCTGGTTCATCTTGTCTCCTCAAGCTCTTCAATCCTTCCCTTCCTGGCAAGCAAAGACTCGGACACAGCCATGGTCAGCCAGGGCGGCAGCAGGAGTCCAGCCTCCCCGCTGTGCCTGGGCAGGGATATGGACAGCAAGGGCTAAGGACAGACCACAGCCATGCCAGCCCTGACCTCCCAGACAGGGTTTTCAGGGAAGAGTCCAGCCAGGTTCCACAATGCCACTGCAGTGCTGGATCCTGCCAACGTCTCAAGAGCAACGCAGTGCTGCCACTGCAGTCCCCACCAGAGGAGTACAGTGGCAGAGCACACAGGAGCACAGAGTCTGGAGGGGCAATATAGGAGCTCTTGGTCCCGGGTGGTTCCCACTGCTCTGGATCAGGCTCCCCTCAGCAGGAGATGCTACAGAAGACACCCACAGCTGAACAAATCTCCACCTCTGCAAAGGCAAGGGCCCCTTAAGTGGATGGTGCTATCTATCATGGGAGATCATATCAACTGAGCATCTGAAACCGCCTTTCAGCCAGGCACCAAAAGCCTCATTTTGCTGAATTTGAATGCACGTGGGCATCAGTTGTTGCTCAAAATTCTCCTCCCCACTGCCACTGCTCCTCTCTTTCCCCAGCCTGGTACAGCTGCTGCTCCTCTCCTTATGTGCCATGATACACAGCAGGGTCACTGTTTGAGAGCAAAAGCTGTGCCACAGCAGGATGGATTTCCAAAATGTGGCATAAATAGCTCCTGAGTAACCACTGCCAGCATGATAACACAGACCCTCGAAGGGATTTAGAAAACTACTGCTTAAACCCAGTCCTGTGCTGGAAAACTGGCAGGAGGGGGAAACTGCTGCATCTGTTCAGCCCATGCTTTCTCTCAGCTGTATTATGCTGTGACCTTGGTCGTCACACCTGTCTGCAGCTCCCTAGGTATTTCGGCACTCAGGTGACAATTTTCAGCCATCCACCTATCGGGACGATGGCTGATAGGATGCCTGCACTTCTGTTCATCCTCTTTAGTAAATTGCCACTTTAGGAGTGTGAGGCTAGGATGGGCTTACCAGGTCATGAAGTCCCAACCTCTGCCGGCACAGCCAGCTGTACTTTATCATCTTTTTTAGAGATGTACCTCATTCCTACTTTAGCCTAGTGTGTTTAATGGGGGAATACCCTCCCCCTGGCTTTGCAGGTCAGACTGCTCAATGTCTTTCTGTTCTGCTGATTAAAACCTTTTTTTCCAACTCTAAGTCTAGATTTATTCATACCTGGCTTATATCCATTTCCTCTCATGCCAACACCATCTTTTAGCTTAAAGAACTCTTCTCTCTGCCGGGTGTTTATCTTTCATTGTGTTCAGAGAGAGCAATCATATTCCCTCTCAGCCTTCATTTTGCTGGATTCAACAAGCCAAACTCCCTTAGTTTCTTCTTGTATGATAGACCCTCCATTGCCCTAAAGATCCCAGTAGCCCCTCTCAGCACCTGCTCCAGCCTGAATTCCTCTTACATGACCAGCATTTGTACCCAGTTTTCTAGAAGAGGAGTCCCCAGTGCCTTGTACAAAAACATTTCTGTCTCACTGTCTCTCCCATCAACTCTTTCTAATGAAAGAAAAAAGAATTGCAACCAGAAAATATAAGCAACAGTGCAGAACTGCTCATGTGCTGTAAACATCCTTGTCTCTCAGTCCATGTGGTATGCATAGAAAATGAAACCCAAGGGAATTTACAAAAAATACACTGGCCTAAAAAGACAGCTAGCTGCACTGGCTCTCACTAGCAGACACACAGCTGGTCTCACATGGGTATTCTTTCTGTTAAAATGACTGTTGAAGAGTAGAGGTTCCTGTTTGTGTAGGAAAAAACCCAAACTCACAGCAGAAATCAAGCCCAAAATTACAGTGATTTTTATGCCAGTACTCTCAAAGGGTGGATGTAACTATATCAGAATAAGAGAACTTATACTGGCATGATTTATTGCTCTTCCCATCTGTCGGGGATCGGTATACCTGCATAAACAACTTCAGTCCACATCCACTCCAGCAGAGGAACCTTAAAAATATCAATATGAGCTGCTATGAGCTTAACTCCATCCCAGCCATATCCCAGCACAGTTTAAAATTTCAAAATGCAGAAAAACCTCAGAGTGAGACCTACCACAGTACCATCTTTTCTTACAACCCACCATGCCCAGGAAATGCCCTCCATTTCTTTACAGCACAGTCAGGAAATCCTTGGACAGGTCTTTTCCCATTCCAAGGCATTTTTTGAGAATGACTGACTCAGTCCCAGGCCTCCTGCCAGAGGAGACTTGCTCCCCACGTGTGCGCAGGGGGACGAACAGGCTGGACGAATCTCCAGCTGACGCTCGCAGAAATGCCAAGTGCTCTGACAGCTTGCATCAGGGTCTTGCACTAAAATCAGTCAGGAGGTTCAAGCTGCTGAGGAAACAGACCCTGAGCTCTCTCCTTCCCTTTTGGGTTAGCTGAGGACTTGTCACTGTTCCTTTTCAGTCCAGCCAGAAACCTGGCTCTGCTCTTGATCCAGAATCATTAGGCAATGCTCATCAGCTATCGATCACTTGGCTTTAGTGAAATATCCACTAGGAATGTATGCCTTGCTCTACTGTCCATAGCTTCCTGGAGCATCCCAGGGCTCCTGCACTATCAAAAGGGGGAGCCAGGGAATAGCAGAGCTGATGCAGAATGGCATTGGGAACACTGCCCAATGATTTGCCTTTTTGCTGCTCTGCACTTACACTATGGATCCTGTGCTTTTGTGATCACTAAGACACAGGTTGATATCTAAAAAGCATCTGGGGTCACTCAGGAACAAAAGTTCATCGAAAGACAATGATAATTAGGCAATTATGTGAACTGGGTATTGGCTTTTATGCCAAATTTGTAAAAGAACTGGAAACTAAACTTCTGGCAGGCCTCTGCACCATGATGACTTTTTTCCTGTTTTGGGGACACACCAAAAATGAGAATAGGAGCACTAATAAGGCACCCATACAGACTATAAGTCCCTTTATTTTCCTTCACAAACTTCAGCTGTGGAAATCACCTATTTCTTCTACCTGAACCCCCAGTGCCTCGTAGGTAACTTCTATGTGGTCACCACTAGGTAACTCCAGAAAAGCTAATCCAGATTTTTCCCTTGAATTTCTTCTAGCAAAAAATAATAATAACAAAAACACCACAAAAAAGGGGAAAATGAGTTTCAGAGATGTGATCTCCTTCTCTGACAGGAGGGGAGGGAGGGTTTTGCTGGGAAGTCCACGTGACTCTGTATCTGGTAATTATCCAGCCACAGAGGGAAACTGAAATGTTCTGTGCTGTCGCAGAGAATGACAGCACCTGGAGCTCCAGCACCCAGATAAAAAGCAGAGAG
Organism: Tichodroma muraria; assembly: GCA_013390105.1. NCBI lineage: Eukaryota > Metazoa > Chordata > Aves > Passeriformes > Sittidae > Tichodroma > Tichodroma muraria. The sequence goes on along the minus strand of WAAG01068875.1, from coordinate 35,484 downwards.
ACAATCAGGCAGATGGAGAAAGGCAATGCTACATCATGGGCTGGCAAGCAGAGGGAAGAGAAAAAATGGGGAGAGGCAAAAGCTGGCAAGAAACATGAAGGCAGCCGGCACAGCTACTGGAGGATGAGATAATGCCACAGATTAGCAATGCACGGGCACAGAGAAAGAAAGAGTGTAGGGGCAGGTCAGGGGAGAGTGGGTGCAGAAAAGGGACGGTGCAAACACAAAAGGGAATAGGAGAGTGATGCTAGAGGGAGATTCGAAGCATTTTGTGTGGTCCAGGGTCACTTCCTCCCACCCCAGTCGCAGGCTAAAAATGCAGGAAGTATCACCACAGGCTGTCACAAAACAAGGGGAAGATTTGAAAATCAGCATCTCACAGATGAAGAGAGATGTGGCACTGCAAATAACACCTTCCAGCTTGTGGATTCCAGTAGATCAGGGAAGGGGACTACAGAGCTTAAGATCCAAATAATTAAACCTAGAGCTTTGGAGCATCACCTCATGTATTTTGTATGGCAGAGAGGCAAGAGAGAGGTTCCCTCCCCAACTCTCCCTTTCACAGTTGCACACACCAAGACACATGTAAGCCTGCAAAACAGCCCACATGATTGCTGCCACGGTGCCATGGCCTAGTTCCAAAAGCAAGGCACCATAGGTGCCCTCCCACACGGCAACGTGACAGTGCCAGCTCTCGGGGCTCTCAGAAACAAGGGCCGTGCCCACAGGACTGGCAGCAGCCACCAGTGGGTCAGGAAGAGCTGACTCCCAGGTGGCAAGAAACCGTACGCCACCTCTAGGAACGTTTCTGACGTGAGAAAATACAGCCAAACAGACAATCGGGTCAGGGCCATCAGCTCGTCAGGGGCTAATGCTGGCCACCAGCCTCCACAGCTATTGGGGAAAGTGACGGAAGCGGATCTGTAATGGCTGCGTATCTCCAGGGAGGCAAGAAGAGCCAAGTGCTCAGATGCCCCCACCTGAACATTTGGGGAAGGAAATGGAAACAGTATCAAGGTCTGAGCATTGGGCCACACAGTTCAGTGAACAACCCTCCCAAGCGGAGTGACAGACATTTCAAAGAAAGGTAGAACACCTCCTAAAGGGACAATGTAAATCACCTTCTACATAATTTCATGATCTTTTCTAGCCATAAAAACCTATAAATCTAGCACCAAGCAAGTCACAGAATGGCTTGGGTTGGAGGGGATGTTAAAGATCATCTAGTTCCACACTCCTGCCATGGGCAGGGACAGCTGCTACCAGATAAGGTTGTTCAAAGCCACATCCAGCCTGGTTTTGAACACTGCCAGTCAGGGATGGGGCATGCACTGCTTCTCTAGATAACCTGTTCCAGTGTCTTGCTAACCTCAAAGTAAAGAATTTCTTCCTAATATCTAATCTAAATCTAGCCTCTGTGTAAATTAGCTTCCACTCTGAGTGACAGCTTGCAATCCACCTTGCAAGTTTGTACGCTGGCTTTCTTATCCCCAGGCATTTCTCAACCCTCTGCCCCCTTTTTCTTTTTTTAAACTCATTAACATCTTCATCTTGGTGATACTTTCTGGCTGAGAATTTCTTCAGTTAACCATTAATTGGTACAAGTCTGTGACAGAATATCAGATTTAAATGTTGTGTGAAACTGGCAGATGTCTCCTGTGTTTTGTACTATATGAAAGGGCTTCTTTCAATACCTGAGGAGCATGCTACCTGAGTCATAGTCATGTACTTTCTATTATCTGGATCCTAATGTTCATCTCATCTCATACTGCCTCTTCTTCATCAACAGATACGGAATACCACATCTGAAGCATTAGCACTTGTCCTGGACAGGTGGGACAGGAGGATCCACCCCAAGGAGAAATCAGTCTTGAAATTCTTAGGAGGCAGATCAGAGAGGGAACGGGAACGACAGCAGGGAAAATAAGTCTTAACTTTTCCTTCTTGTCTGATGTCATGAGAGTATCAGAGGTGTCCCAACCAAGTTATCATCCCCACTTCCAAGCACTGCCCTCAGGTAGCCAGCAGGCGACTGTGAAGGGTGGTATTTCGAGATGAATGAGAAACTGGGTGCATCCTGCCTGCTCACTTCCAGCTGCTGCATTTCAATGAAGGACACCTTCTTGATGTGCAAACGCTCTAGTTATTATTTACAGCTGACCTTTTCCTTCTCCAGCTCCCGCTGCCATGGCACCGCTGGTGGAGTCGGGGCTTGTAGAGATTGTGGAGATGATGCGTAGTGGAACATGTTAGATTCCCTGCCTGTGCCAGAGCTGTCATTAGTGCCACTGTGGATTGAGCTACACCCGTGCAAGCAACACTGGGAAATGTGAAGAAAAAAGCCTAATGTAGACAAAGCCTTTGAGGAGCTTAACCCCTCTTCCCCTTTTCCATCTCTCTCCCACTTGAAAGCAGAGAACAGCTTCTGAGCAAGACACACGCTCTCATTTCCATATCTAAAGCCAGTCCCGAAATACCATCGTGAAATAATGCTCTCAGAGAGGAGACCAGGAAGCAGATTCCGTTTGAGAGACTCTGCTGCTTCTTTTTTTTAATTCCATCCAAAAACAACTGCCACCAAATACCAAATGCACCTGGATTGGAGCAGTCAATATTAGGCACCTTGTTTTCAGATTGATATGAGGGAATTGGAGGGAATTCAGAGGCAAGCAACAACAAAATTCGTCAAGGGCTGGAAAGGGATCAGCATCTAAGGGAAGCTTAAAAACATTAAATATGTATAACTTGACTAAGAGAGGACTTAAAAGTGACATGTTGACAAGCTATACCTCTTTGAAAGCTGAAAGTACCAAGGGAAGAGAGGAATTATTTAGCAAGATGCGCAGGGGTCTACGAAGGAGTAACAGGTTAGAAAAAAAAGAGAAATAAGTCTGTTCAAACCTGAAGAAAAACTTCTTGTCATCTACAAGTGGTAGTCTTGTAAAAAGTCTCCCAAGGAAAGCAAGGAAACGCCTGTTCTCTCAGATGTTTGAAAAAAAGATGGGCTGAGGACCAGAGGATCAGCCTCACAGAGGCTGCAGGGAGAACAAACTACAGTGACTTGGTCTTCCTACTTTTACCACCTACCTGAGAGTTCAGCAATATGTCAGAAGACAACTCTTACAAATTTCTTTCAGATGAAGCAATGTTATTAGGTTTTTTCACTTCTCATACAGCTGAATATTTCTTGTCAAGACCTTAGACCAGAGGTCTATATATCACACTAGAGTTACCTGGCACAGGTTTCGATTTGTTTCCAAAACTGGATCTTCTAGAAAACATGCATGGAAAAAAAACTACTGATACAAACACTAACAGTCTCATTATTTCCAAAAGACATTGGCATATGGTTATATTACCAAATATGCTATGAGAAAAGTCATCCAGCACTTAAAAGTCACAAGTGAGATTTGACTTTTTTAAGTGCTTAGCATTGAAATTTAAACCAGGTTTGTCAAAGTACTTTTGGGCCTACCAGCTGCCAAACTAACACACAAGGACCAAATTTTCAAAAGAGCAATTGGCACAGTGAGCTTCTTCACCAATATATCCAGTTTTCTTGCTGCCTAAAGTGACATACTTTTGAAAATCCATCCCATGGGTGTGTTACAATCATACAATAAAAGTCTACAAACTTCAAACTCCCATGTTGTATCTATCCTGTGCTGAAAAACTCCTATGTGGAAACCACAGCAAAGCTGTTACAGCAAGGCAATGCTCAACTCCACTTTCTTTCCTTTGTTTAGAATTTTGATAAATTTTGCCTTTCTCTAATGCCTCACTTTAGTCCACCATCAGGTCTTGTGAAAGTTGGCATTTGAAAGACTTACAGGGAAGGTAGAGAAGATGCTGTGAGGGGGAGAACTCCCAAGAGCTTTGATCTCAGCTTACCTTCATCCTCACATGCACAATACGCCTTGCAGAGGAGGACATGTTTATGAATAAATAAACATAGGAAAGGGGGAAAAGTGAAAAAAAAAGAAATATCAAGATATATCTGATGGAGTTTCTGCTGTTGACATGAAAGCCAGAAGCTCATTTAAAACCTCATGGTTAGAAACAGAAGGAGAGGAAGGTGACTCCTTGAGAAAGGGGAAGGAATAATTCCCACAGCTAGTTCTTCTGGACATCCTACTAATCATACTAATATCTGGCACTCTTTTTCCTCTGAGACCCTTGCAGGGCTTTGTTTTGCTAGGCAATTCAGCATGTGCTGAACAGCACACAGTATTTTTATCAAAGGAAGTAAGCACTGTGGAACTAAAATTCTTACCTTTGTAGAGGAGAAGTGTTGTGATGCGTGTTTTATATGGAGCCAGTGGAGAAGGAAAGAAATAGGTTGTGCAAAGTCACACCATGAAACTATTTTACCGTCAAAACCAAAGCATAAAAGACCTGACTTATCTCATATAAAACTTAGTTTGGTGTGTACTGGTTGCATGCGGATAGCAAGAGAGAGGTAGAGACAACTGCGTAATAGCTTTCACAAGCCCAGATGCACCTCCAGTCTAATCTGTCACATCTGTCTTAGCTCTACTGCAAGAGACCATGCTTTTCTCCCTAATTGGGATCAGCCCAGGGATATGCAACCACAGCAGAGAGGTCTGGCTGAAACACAAGCTCCTCCCCATGGTTTGAAGGCAACTGGCTTGGGTTGTTTGGGTCTGTGCTCTGGAACCTGAACTTCATCCTGGCTACTGACTGAAGGACAGGCATAACTACAGAGACTGCTCTGACAGCTTCTGCGCTTCTTCACCTGCAGTCTTATGGCACTGGCAAAACAAGCTGCACAAATTGGCTGGAACACAGAACATAAACCCTTTTCATTTCTCAGTGAAGACAATGTTGCTTAATCCTACTGGAAGCATTTACCCAGGGATATCTTATCTGGATCCACTGACATCCCTGCCTCTTCTCCCAAGAGCCATCTGTGAAAGGAAACCTCTCCCCCATGCACAGCTTATCCGCAGTACAGATAAACCATTTCCCCGTGGAGCTCCCTTCAGTACGGCTCTCTTACTGAGAGTTTCTTACACAGCAGGGTCTAAGGCTGTGCACTTAGGCTTTGGCTGGTCTGAGGCTGTGTTTCCTATTTCTGTTCTTCTGACAGGTCACTTGCTCTAAATAATTTCCAGAATTCCAGTACTGTACGGAGAGATGCCAAACTGTGGCTTCAGCTGGCATAAATCAAGGGCCAACAAGGCACCATTGCAGTAAATGGGGAAGCCTAGATTTACACTAAATGAGGATCACTCCTGCTTCCTTCCACCAGACTCTAAATGAATTCATTAAACGCAGCACTTCAGTCTGCTCAGCTAAAAGCTGCTCCAGCTGGCAGGAGGTTTCACATCCAGGGAATGTTTTAAAGATAAGGATTTGCAGGCTGCCCTGAGTTTACGCTTGGCTAAAGGTAGGTTCTCATCAGCCGTGCAGAGGGGATGACATCATGCCCACCTGATGTGTATCTGTGCATCTCCAAGGTCTATGCACAGCATGACATAAACAGAGGACCTCACAGCCTTGGGGGGACAACCTAGGCTCAAATCCTGTCATGAAGACGCTCAATTCAAAGTGCTCCAGGGCAGCAGAAGAGAGGTCCTGCAGCACCTCCACCACACTTGAAAGGCTTATTTTTGTTTTTTAATTATTTTAAGTTTTTACTGGGGGATATGGGGTGTATGTCTGCACTGAATTTGAATATGCAGTAGGGCAAGCAACAGCACTGGGACAGGAAGAACAGTTTAAGATTTTTGAGACAAGAGTAAAATGGTAGTTAATTTTGACATTAAACCCTAAATGAAGGGATATTAAAGTTATTCTCAGCATCAAAATAAATAAGATGTGCTGTGATGGTCCGGCCTGCTCTCATGTATTGTGCATATCCCATGTTACCAGCAGTTTAATCTCTTATCCACTCACTAAAACAGATGGTGTTGCAGGCTCTTTGCAGACTCTGACAAATAGGACTGCATTTGGAACACTGTCCATATATGCACACTTGCCGTACAGCCCTCAGGACAAGATACACTGGCTTGAGACCTAAGTTCATATCCAAAGCACAATCTGCAGCAAAGAATAGATCCAAGTCTCTTTCAGCATTGCTGCTGAGGTCCCTAATATGCACAGTCACACACAAAATATCTTCCTACAGAGAGATATAAAGGTCAAATCAAAAACCTTTGTCTGAGATCCCAGTCGAGTTTTCTTTCTTTGGCTAGGACCAGGGTGCATATTGTTTTTCCTCAAAGAAATATTCTGCCCACTGAACAGAAATGATACAAAGATATTCCAATAACCTGGAAAATAAGAGAGGTCTAACAAAAATGGACCTGACACCAACCCGTCTCTGACTTCACACTTACTGTTTCTTCCTTAGGCTGAGAAAAGAGGGTTGATCCTCGACAGCCACAGAGAAGCAGGACAGCACCCCAAATTACTTGTTTATGCTTGACTATTACCAGTGTTCTCTCTACCTTGTGTGTGTGTGTGTGTGTGTGTGTGTGATCAGCCAGTACTGGGAAAGACAAGTGAGGTTAACCGAGCTACATGCATTGCTCCCACTAGAGCAGTATAAAACAGTGATAAACCACAACTGGAACCACTCTGCAGTAAGTATCTGGCCAGAGGTGAAGCATGAGGTTACAGCAGCAGCTCCACTCCCCTGTCCCCTCTGCCTGATGGATCCCTGGTAATAAACCACCCTTCAGGCTTTCCTGTCTTAAACTGAAGCTGCTGGGATTCAGGGGAGATAAAGATTTCAACTACCTTTCAGAAGAGCCTTCACAAGAAAGTCCCTGTTGGCATAAAAGTAGACATGTAATGGGCTTCCTCTGTCCCTGAAAGTAGTTTAGCACCGCAGGAAAGTGCAGCCCTTTTAGTTCTCTTCTTTATTTAACCGGAGTCGTTAAAATAAACTGATTTCCCAGCCAATTAATTATCAAATATCTGTAGCAGCTTTCAAGCCCTGCCATTACTCAGTCTCAGAGGCCCCCACAGGGCAGTGCTAAGCGATACTCTCCTCACCTGAGTAACCACTGCTGCCCCAAGTCTGCTCCCTTTCCCTGAGGTGACAGCAGAAAAGCAGCACAGGGGCTGGCAAAGCCCTGGAGGAGAGCTGCAAACATCCCCTTCTCCACTTTAACAGCAACTCCAGCCACGCACCTGCCGGCAGCCAGGGAGCCTTACTACGCCCCTTGACCAGACCAGTTCCCAGCTCTCAGCCACAGGAACTCAGGCCCCAGCCCCACCGCAGGAGCAGATTCGCCTTGTCAAGACCCCTGATGCTGCCAGTGAGATCAGCAGGTACCCGACAGCAGATGCTGCCAGCCGAGCTGAACCGTGGATGCCAAGTACCACAAGCTCAGCCCAGCGTGGGGCACAAGCTTCAGTTTGAGGCATGTGTGCCAGGAACCAGCTTCTCACCCAGATGTGGACGGGGACAGCTCCTGCCACAGCCGTGTTAATTTCTGAAAAAACAGTCTGTACCTCTCTGGTTACTGGAAGGTTGTACTTACCATAGGTACATTAGCAACGGCCCTACCATCTATTTTATAAGCATTAAACTGCACTCATATGTGGTTTCAATTAGGAGATTTCAAATGAGATCGAAGATAATGCATCCCACAATTACTCACCCTTCTCCTTTCTAGAAACTCAAGCAGAATCATTTCCAGGCCAAAATGCGGTCTCTCTTGATTGATGATGCTAATAAAATGGCTTTATTGTGATATAAATAGCTTTAAAAACGTCCTGGAGAGTCAATATCAGTGGTTGATGGCCTTATGCAAGCAAGGTCCTTATCTTACAGTGTGCTAAAGCTTAACGAGTTATGCTTCTGAGAAGTCTGACATTGGATTTGGACGCTTGTTTGGGGAAACTACAGAAGGGTAGCTCCCAAATTAGACATGCAAAGTGGGAACTGTTTAAACACCTTTCCTCTTCCTTGAGCTCCCTATTAATAATCTCTTCGCTTCCTAGCTTTCCTGGTGCCAGTTCAAACACAAACACCGGCTGAGCCCAGCAGGAGCCATGGGAACACTGTGCTCCAGCGCCTCTTTGCTGGAAGGTTACCAGCCACCGCTACAGTAATTGGAAAACCTGAAATTTCTTCCAAATTGTGCACGATCTGAGATTCTCACAGCCCCTGCAGAGGCGTGTGGCCAGTTCCTGAACAAAGAGCCTACACTGACTGTGCTCTGAAGCACATCCATGGCCCCCACCGTGGCAGATGATATGTTTTTGTTACTCCCTCGTCAGAAGAGGCCAACCCCGCCATGCAGCTGGGAGTGAAGCAGTCAGTCAGTGCCTCAGGCTGCACTGGAAGCTTGAGGATTCTAGAAAATTGAAGTAATTTTTGAAATTAGTGCCCTCCATGTAGTAGCCCAATCCAGCAAGCCAAATGCAGAGCCTGCCTTAGAGGACGAGGGAGAAGATCTCTGGGAATTCACCAGAGCAATGCGCTGAGCGTTCCTCCTTTTTCTAAACAGCAGTGAACCTCACTCTTCATAAAGAGAAAACACTTGTTTTAATGCCCTACTTGAAAGTGGAATTCCCAAAAAACATGCCGTTTTCTACCAGGATTGTATCTTCTGCATGCAGAAATATGAGATATTGCTGACCATGCTTTCCAGTAGTGCTGCCCTGGCTCAGATCTGGCAGCAGGCTGGGTGCTAAAGGGAGTGACAGAAGCATACACACCTGTCAGAAAATGCTGATATCATAGCAACTGTGACAGTGATGTGATCAGGACCTGACAGACAGTCAAAAAAGAGAGGAAAGGATGCATGAGAAAGGGCGACAGAGAAACTTTCAGGGAGAGCAGAGTCTGTGCGTGAGAGGAGGCGAGTAAGTGATGCTTGGTCCTTGTCTGTGCACGGCAGATGGAATGAGGACTCTGGGGACATGTTCTCCCTTCCACCTGAGCAGTGCTTTGTGTCTCTGAAGAGTGAAGGGACTGCACAATTTCTCAGCCTTGCTCCCCTCTCTCCCCATCTCTGCCATAGTTACATCCAGTCTCACATATTTGAGAGCAATTTTCCCTGCAACACTAAAGCCTTTGCAAGTGTGTGGGTGGCCGTGCGTGTGTGTTATGTCGCCTGTGGGAGTGCGCATGTGCCAGGGTCTGCTGGGATGAGAAGGTGGTTTTGTGTACGCGACAGAGCAGGAGTGAGGATGAGACTTTCAAACGTGTGCGTGAGGACACGAGAGAAAACGCGCTACGCACAGAATCAGACATCGAGTGAAAATGAGAAGGTGCTTGTATTAGACGGTGTGCGTGTCAGAAAGGAAGAAAAAGGTCTTATTCAGAGCCTTCCTGCATGTGTTTGATGAGTATCACAAGTTTTAACCAAGAAAAATATGTATGTATTCAAATCAAACACAAAACACCCCTTTCGCCTGGAGCGCTCCTGCCTTGCTTGTTTGTTCTGTTGCAAGCTGCTTGTTAGAAGAACACAGGAAACAAGAAGATGGGAAAAAAACCCAGGTTGACATATTTAAACACAGCCAGCTACTGAGGCAGTAACAAACAGCAAGGAGAAAAGCAGGTGGGATAGTTTGAGAGCTGTTGCGATGATGCTGAAATGAGAGATGCCTGCGAGAGTTTCTGAACACCATCCCTCAAGTGGATTATGATCAATTTTACTGTACACATACTGCGTTGGTTCTGCAGCTAGCTACAAGAAAACACACTCAAAAGCCTATTGCTTACAGCCATTTTGCAATAGTCAAAAGACAATGCAAGGAGTGCTGGTGTTCTGTCTCAATCCCCTGCAAAGATTTCTACTCTGAGTCTGGACACCTCTTGTCAAAATTGGAATGGAGGGACTTGAACTGAATTTATGAACAGTAGGAGAAACAGTAACAACAGATTCAGTCCCAAAACTACTGGGGCTAAATGCCTTTCTAGAACTGCAGGTCAGATAAATATGAATACAGAGACAGGGATGGATTTGAAGTTATTTTTCCCTGTTCTGTTGCACTTTGTTTTTGCTGGTAAATTTAAATACCTCTACAAGTTTAAGGCTCTTCAACGTTATCATAATCCACAGGCCTATGCTGCCCACAGGCAAAATTCACCAATACCCATGTCCAGTCAGACTTGCTAAGTAGTTTACCATGCCACAGGCAATGCATGGGAACACAGGAGCTTGCCAAGAAGTGACTGTAGCAGTGGCAAAACCAACAGACCAAAGACATCGTGTTGAAGAGATCCAGGAAAAGGGTCAGAAGTGCAGATGAAGCTCTATCCTGAGGCAATTCGCCCAAGGTTCACCCAAATCATGGGAAGATTCCTCCAGGATAAAGGCAGCTGTAGGCTTTTTGTCCCTCCCCTCACCCATTTAAAATCAGAGTGAACAGCCCTGATTTATAGCTGAAAACACAGAACTCTCATTATACCAAGGGAAGGGAACCAAATACCTTGTCTTTAGGGCTGCAGAACTGGTGCAGGAAAACAAAGTTTCACATTTGGGTGCTTGAGCTTCAGTGCAGCTCTTTCACCATCACCCCCCCCAGCACCTGACCAAACAAACCTTTATTTGGCTACGGAGACCAAAGCAACCCAGGTCCGGCTGGCTCCTGCTTTGGGCAGGCCTTGTGCTACGCTGTGTGCTAGGTCCTTCCTGATGGGGGTCCCTGGGGTGCTACTGCATCCTCAGTAATAACAGTTATTATTGTTCCAAAAATTACCCAGGAACTTGACAAGTCCTTCTGCAGTGTTTGACTCTCTGACCTCAGGAGGCAGTGTGGATTTCACAGACTGACTACCTGCTGTGTGAAAAAGTGTCTCCTTTCATGTAATCTAAATTAAGCTACCATTAGCATCTCCAAGTGACCTCTTGTTCTAGTATTACAGGAGGACAGAAAAAGGAGGGACTGATCAGTTTTCACCACACTCTTCATTAGTGTAAATAACTCAATTATAAGCCTTTTGTGTGTCTCTTCAGGAAGGCTGTGGATGGCCGGTGCTTGCCATCTCCCACTGGAGTGGGCTGGGATTGAACGGAGCCAGCCTGAGCTCAGGGACAGTAGAGGGCACAATGGTGAGAAGGAAGACAGGAGAGCTACTGGGAGTGAGAAGTGGCATTTTTGCAAGCTTGCTACACTGAAAAAGAAAACCCTGTTCAGTGCGACTGACTGCCTCCTTGTAGGTAAATCTCACAAGATTACTAACCATGTTTCATGGCCCTCTGGTAATTCTACACACTTTCATAAATGAGGGTGTAGCCAGTCTTCAAGATAATGTCATTTTTTATAACATATTCCCTATTGTCTCCCTGTCCCTTAAAGGCAACCAAGCATCTTCCACATTTTTGGAATTGACGCAACCCACTGAAGAAGCTTTTATCGAGTTACTCACTGTGACTCCCAATCTCTTCCCTCCAAGGAGCCTGGGAGCTCAGCGCTCCTCACTGTACAGCTGAAGTGGAGACTGTTTTTGCAGCCTGCATTACCATACGCTCATCCATGTTATAGCTCATCCGTCATCCTGCTGCTCTGTCCCTGTGGCACCTTTAAATCCTGCTGACTCATGGAGATGGCAGCCTGTGCTTGCTTTCCGTTGGCAAGATGGCGAGGGGCACTGGGGGAGGACCCAGCTCCTGGCAGGACACCCCAGAGCAGCCAGGTCAAGCCCTGGGAGTGAGTCCCATTGGATCTCCACAGCCCAGGCAGCAAGCCTGCAGAGGATGCAATGAATGGGGTGGGCCTGCTCTTAACATCTCCTATGGCTTTTGGCAACTCTGCTGCATTTCTCATCAGCCAAACAAGCAGTTGTCATCAAAGCACCAACATGCCAGCCATGGCACACAGGGCAGACTAAACACCTCCTCAGTGTGTGCTGACACCCACCATTAACTTGTCTCCACACAAAAGAGAAACTATTCTTTGCTAATTAACAATCCACTGGGTTTTAAACTGTGACAAGACCTTGCCCCTTTGCCCATAGCTATTTATTTCCCTTCATAATTTTGTGTGAAAGACCTTATCAAAGGCTTTATGAAAATCAAAGTACAATATGTCTGCTGGGGATCACCTTTATCTTATTTTATTAAACCCAAAAAAAACCCCAAAACAACAAAACCCACTTGCAGCTCAAAAAGGCACAATTTTCTTTCCCAGAAGCCATACTGGATTGACCCTGTCATGTTATACTTAGCCGAACATTGTACTAGTCTGTCTTTAATTAGCTTCACAATCAGTTTGGCTGGAACTGAAAGAAAGCTCATAGATCTGTAATTCCCTGGATGTCTTTCGATTATTAAAAAAATAATAATAGTACTTAGCATGCCTGGAGCACTCCCTCTCTGAGGATCTCAGAGCACTCCACACCAGGGTGGAGGCAGAGCAGGCTGGAGACAGCCCTTCAGCACCTTCACCTTGCAAGAGGGAAGGAGAAGGGAGAGCAACTTGCCCACGAAGTCCATGTCACAGCTAGCTATGGAGCTGCCACCTCATTCCTGACCCTCTCAACTGTCATTATTAAAATCACTCACTTGATTCTCAGGAGTAAGGAAGGGGTGGTGTCTGCCCAGCTGCATCATCTTGCCTGAGCACAGAGAGATTTCAGCATTTTCCCCCCAAATCCCACCCTGCAATATTAGCAGCTCTGCATTTGTTAGAGAGATGCTGTTTATAAGGATCCGTCAGGCACTGCTGTCAGTATATTTCATGCATTATTTACTTCAGAGCCCTGAGACTAATGCTACCTCGGTCCTAGTGATTTACTGCATTTGAGTTTCTCAAGCTGATCCATAACTCTGGGTAATAATAACAACAGCAAAATACTTTGTACGCATGTATCACACTCGTCAGCAAAAACCCACACAGAGATGAGCATGTGATGCCAAAAGAGCTGCTGTTCCGAGGTACCAGAGCATCAGCTATTTGGAGGTACAGCTCCCTCCTCATGGAGATGCAACTTCTACACTCCAGTTTTAGAATACTTTGTCTCAAGTCTCGTGCATGTGAAGCCTTCGAAGTTAAAGTGCATATTCAGGGGGTTTCCCCTTCTCCGGGGAAAGTTCAGCAATCCCTGCACAACATCCCCTGGTAAGGACAGACCTACTCAAGCAGAGGAACCTCATGAGCCTGTCCCCGCCCACAGATGGGGCCCTTCTGCCTTGGTGAATTAAAAATCCCAGAGGGATGCTCAGCACCGGGAATAGGGACTGTGCAAATAGCTCGGCACAAGCCGGAGATTCAGTTTGTTGGCTTTGGCTCAGCTCTTTAATTGCATCTCCCACCTGTGGCTCCCCTCATCCTGCTCCTGGCATTGCATAGCCACAGCGCCCTGGCCATTCCTCTCACTCCCCTCAGCTTCCTTCTCATTTACACCATGCCTACTGTTTCACTTGACTCCTGGCTGTTCGGCTGTTCATTAAAAGGTACTTGATGAACCCTAATAAAAGCCCTCTCTCTGCCGTGCAGCTGTGGAACCTTTCTGTCCCCTTTCTACACCTTCCTCCTACGCCCTCCTTGAACACCAAGGTGGTGATGACCTCCAAGCCAAGTCCCGTGCTTTTAAGGATTGTTTTTCTCGTTTGTTCTCTTTAATTTATTTTGCCTTTCAGCCTTGCATTTGCTGTCATCCTTCTTCTCAAGTTTTCCTGCTGCCCTGTTTGAGGCTCACCTATCCTGCACATGCCATGTGGGGGGCACAGTTAACGAGGAGCCAACCCCCCTGCCCTTGCTGATGCAATGCTGACAAGTCCTCGGCACTCACACCTCTGAGACCTGCCCACGCACCCCACTCGCCTCCTGGTGTCTCTCCTGACATGGCTGAAGCCTTGAGAAAGGGAGTGCTGTGTCCTGGATAATAATAATAATAATAATAATAATAATAATAATAATATAATAATAATAATAATAATAATAATAATAAAAATAAAAATAATAATAATAATAGTAATGAAACCCATTGAGAGATGGCCGCTCGCCCTGACGGGGCTCTAGAGTGGAGGCCAATTCCTACCACTGTGCTGACATAAAATCACTGAGATCAATGAAAACATCAACTAAGTGCTGCTAAGGACAGTCTTCTCCCTTGCTTTTCACATTTCACCCCTGCAAAAACAGTTTCTAGGAGCAGAGGTAACCCTTCCTGGTGGTTTGACAGCTTTGGCCTGATCCGAGCTGGGGCCACATGCCCCCGTGCTGCCAGGGTAGGAGAGGGCTGCAGAGCGGTGTGGCTGCCTTTGAGAGGCACCCAGCCTCAGCATGTGGCACTGAAGCAGAGGGGAGGCTTCTCCTGGTGCTGCCCAGGACGTGGACACCACATACCAGCGCTGGCAGGGGCTGTAAGGGGCCACACAGGCACTGGAAAGACAGGGGATGCCGCGCGTGCCCTGCGTCTCCTACACGCACGTGCTCACAGCAGCCCAGCCGGCTGTTCTCTGCCAGGGGGGACACCCCAGGAGTCCCACCTGGAGAGTAAGTACTGCTGAACACAGCCTTCATTCAGGAGTTATGTCTTCCCACACAGGCACGAAGACAAGCTGCTCGAAAAAGCCGTCATTTATGGTGTCAATAAATCGCCTCTCCAAATCATGCCCAGATGTGCACTTTAGGGCCCAGTCACCTTGCCTTTTTATTCTCGCCCGCAAAGTCTCTGCTCTCCTACAGTACTCTCTGCCTAATAAATTATGCCAAAATACATTAAAATAACCCATTATTGTTCTTAATTACTATTATTGCATTAGCAGATTTTACTACTTCCTCAATCTCTCTAACAGCTGAAACCCTGTGCTCACCAAGGAGGGAACTAAGTGGGTTGGGGTCCTGCCTCCCGGGCAGCTCTCAGCCTTGGGACGTGCCATGCACTGACTCACACAACCCTTCCAAAGAGCAGGGTTGACAGTGGCTGAGAAACCTCCATCCAAGACATTTCCCTGACACAAGTATTTAGCACTTTCTGGGTACAAAAAGCCAGGTGAAGGGAGGGAGAGAAAAGCAAGCTCCTCAGCTTATCTGCAGGCTAGATAATATCATAGCATGGGGAGTTGGGCAGCCCACGACATGTTCACCATGTTTTCCTAATGCTCAGCAAACACAGTCCTACTCTCAGCACTGAAACTGCAGGAAATATCAACTCAAGCAGGTCAAAATATCCCCATATCTCAATTTTTCCCCTCCCCTTTCTCAGCTGTGTCTATTTAATTTGCATCCTCTTCAAGACAGGAGGATTATCATGCTTTTTGGTACCTCACAGGCTGGATAGGACATCTCGCTTTCCACACTGAAAATCACAGTAACAGAAGCATCCTAAAGTTCTCTGTTTCTTCTGCACAATCAGAAAGAAGGGTGCACCTGATCATCAGTAACCTGCATGATGATACAGAAGATATCAACAGCTTCAGGAAAGAAACCAAATTCAGGTGAGTAGCTAACTCACTGGAGAGCAGAGCTGCCATTCAAAGGCCCTGGAGGACATGGAGAAATGGGATGACAGAACTTCACGAAGTTCAACAAACGTAAATGCAAAGTCTTCCACCTGTTGAAATTATCTCTGTGCAACACTAAAGGATGAGGACTTGCTGACTAGGGAGTAGCTCTGAAGAAGACCAAAGGTTCCCAGTGAGCAAAAGTTAAAAATGAGTATGGCAGGATGCCCTTGCAGCAAGGAGGGCTAAATGTGTACCTGGATGCAATGATGAGAGTGTAGATAGAAGGCCAAAATAAATTATTATTTCCCCTCTACTCAGCACTTCTGAGACTGTATGTGGAGCAATTTTGGGCTCACAGAATATTTGGTTGGACATAAAAGAAAAACATTTTGATAATGAGGGTGGATCAGCACTGGAACAGGTTCCAGGACAGGTTGAAGTATCATTGTCTTGGGAGATTTCCAAATTTTGACTGAGAAAGCTGATCTAATGTTGAAGTTAGCCCTGCTTTGAGCAGGTTAAGTCTTGCTTAAGAGACCTTCAAATCTACTTTCTCCCTGAAACTTTTCTCTGATTTCAAGGAGGATGCTGTGGTTCTTCCTTCTATGTGGGGCAGCTGTGGCTTGGAAGCTGAATTTGAAAGGGTCTGATGGGATATTTGTCCTACATCAGTCCCTTAAAGCCTCTTGGCAGAGCTCTGTGTGTGCAGGGGCGAATGCACAGCACAAGGAGAGCTGGTCTATTCACCCTGCTGCTTACATTCCCCTCTGCCACACACTCACCAAGGAACCTGTTGTGAATGGGCTGGAAACTCCCAGGCACACATCTGCTTATGCAACCAGAGGATTTCTGTGCACCTCTGAGAGTACAGGTTGTTTCCAAACTGTGGAAGGATGCCCCTCTAAAAGGCAGGGAATTTTCCTGGGAAGGATCTGGGATGGGCATATAGAAACTGTGTACCAACATCCAAACCCAGAGAGGTTTATGTCACGGTTGTTTCACTTAGCACAGAGAAGGAGTCACTTCTGGGTTAGATCACAGCATAGTCACATAATGCATTACAGTTCAGAAAGTGAGAACCTAAAGCCACCAGAACAGGATTGACAAGTAGGTCAGCCTACAATTAGCCACTCTCAATGTAGTCCTGACTCCTGGGACAACAATCTGTGATTTTAAACAAACTCGGAAAGATGTTTAATAGCTGAGAGAGGCGAGATTGTTGATTTTATGTCTCCTTCAAAACACAGCTGTCTGTTATTTCTTCCTTCAAGTCATTACTCTCCTTTTATTGCCTTTTTATTCCATTCACAAACCTGAACTCCTCCTCTTTCCTCAATTTCCTCTGTACTGTCCCTTCTTGCAGCTGATTTCCACAGGTTGCTTCCTTATTGCTTAATCCCTTGCAAACTTTTTGGCTTTACCCCCACATCTCAGAAACACCTGCAAACGACCACGAAGCCACTTGCAGAGAGATTAGGGGGACTGCTTGACAGGAGCAGGGCCAGCAGTTTCCCCTGGCTGCAGCAGGGACATGTGGCCGGACTCTCTAATGTGATAATAACATACGAAGTGTGCAGTGATGGCCATATGTTGTACTAGTTCTACATACACAATGCCCTCTGCAGAACAAACAGTCAGGATGGAGGGCACTGACAGAAGTGCAGGCCCATGGAGGGACACCTACCCTTCAGAGACAGATGTAGAGAAGGAAGAAGGCTAAAATCGGCTCCTGGAAGTGAGCTACAATCATCTCCAGTTAGGTCAGATTGCAGCTGTACATGTCTAATTAAAAAAAAAAAAAACAACAACAAACAAACAAAAAACCCCAATAAAACAATAAAACAACTTCCAGGGAAAATCCATGGATAGGGGCAGAGAGGGAAAACCAGGTGACCCTTCAATACCCCTGAATAACCACATAACATGGCATTTCAAGAGCTCTTGAAAGGTCCCAGGCCCATGCCCACATTTTGGCTCAAGTGCTGTGAGTGACAATTACTTTTGCTGCTATTGGCTTGTGAATGACTGGCAGGGACCCAAAATTCTCCTGAGTCACCTTCCCCAGCAATTCAACAAGGCAAGGACCAGAATAAGCACTTGATGTAGCTGGGATTTCTCTGGTGACAGCAGGCAAGGAGAGGAAAATAGAGATTCTAAGCAGATTTCCTAGGCTGGACCAGCTCCAGTTCTGCTTGGAAGTGAAGGGTATTAGGGTACATTTTCTGTGCTGTACAAAAGAGAAGAGTCAGCACTTCCATCCAGATGCTCAGACCCATGGGCTAGGCAGAAAGAAGACAGCTGCTCTTGCTTCATACTTGGGCTTGCACAGAAGGAGGAGAAAGGTAGAAAAAGCCTTTGCTGAAGAACAGGCAAGGAAGGAGAGGAGGATGGGTCATATGAAAAAGCAGGTACTGACTAATGGCACCATAGCTTAGTTGTCTCATGTTAGAGTCTTAAATTGCCCACAGAGGGAGGAAAGTCACTTTAACATCTCAACATGGCACATAAAACTACTGTTCAAGGAAAAAAAACCCAGAATATTGTTGAAGAAGTGAGGGAAATGAGATTGTTTCACAGCTGGCTGTACCAAGTTAGGAGTTGGAACTAGATAATCCTTTAAGTCCCTTTTAACCCCAACCAATTCTACGATTCTAAGTTGGAGTCTTCTGGCCAGGGGTAGGTGGGAGCCCCCATATCAGCTGACATACTGGGGTGAGGACTGATGACCCCAGAATTGAAAAGCACCCACCACTGTAGCTGGAATGCTTCATCAAAGACTGAAAACTCTCATCTTCTGTGGGGAGAAGAAATAGGAGTGCAAGCCCTAATGTGATCCTTAGCGATCTGCAGAAGAGGTACTGCAGGGCAGTAGAATGTATGGAGCCCACCTAAGTGGGTTTTACTTGATCAGATAGGTTTTGATGGCCCTAGGAAACACACAGTGTCAAGGAAGGAGGGAGAATGGACACGGCAGGTTCTCACAGAATCAATAAAACAGGAATGGAAAGGACTGTAGGCCACCATTAAACACACTCCCTAACTCTACAGCAGAATCAACTATGCATAAATGATCCCAGGGGACAGCTTTTCCTCATTTGTTCTTAAACAGCACCACTAAAGGAAACTCCACACCCACTAAATGAAACTCCTCACCCACAGGTGTACCACACTCCCACTTTGTGACCTAGTGTGTGAAGAGCTGATGCGCACACTTCATGACGTCTGGGGTAGGTGAGGCTGCTGTGGCAGTGAGTAATTTTAATAAGATGTAACAAAATCAATGAGACCATTCTGAAAATGAACAGGAGAGACTGTGCAAATAAAGCTGTCCTCAATTTTTAAAATGCTTTGTGCTTTCACATTTTATGGGCTTGAAAGAATTCCGTGGTGAGCTGGCAACTAGCAGATAAAGTTATTGACAACAAAGCCTTCAGCTCAAAATTAAAGCTAATTCTGTAGTTGTAAAAGAAGAAAAAATGTAAAATACAAAGACGGCAGGTTAATTGTGATAACATCATTAAATTCGTATCCAGTCCTCAAAGAACATCATAGTTATTTAGAGACAAGTGATCTGGGGAATCAGAAATGCAAGTGATTATGGCATTTCACCTCTTGGGGTCTATTTTGCAGTGAGATACAAATAAACTGAGTTTGGCAGTCAGAAATACTCTCTGACAAAATATTCTTCTATATCCTCAAGCTGATTAAAGGAATGAGCTGGAAGAGAGAGGTCAGTGGGTAGGCACATAGATAAGCAAGAGATGAGAGGAGACAGTGCTTGAGTCTATGTAGTCAATATCCCGGAGCTCATAAAAGTTTGTTACTGCACACAGCTTTCTCTGTCTGGCTTTTCACATCACATCTCAGCAGCCAGTGCTTATCTGTGCCCACTTGTTAGATTAGGTCCCATTGCAGGTAGCATGCGGAATCTTGCATCTAATTCTCTGTGTAGACCCAGTCAGATTCCCTACTGCTCTGCGAAGGCAGAGATCAGCAAGGAAAGACTTCTCCACTCAGATCTTTCCATCTCTCTGGCAGCTGTCATAAAGAGAGCAGTGGTAAAGTTTCTGGTGTTGGTAAGTGACAAATTCCATGTGCTGTCTGGACAATGCACAGGTTTTATCCCTGGTCAGCAACCATATTAGACTTGCCAGGATACACCTTAACCAGAGCGGTCCCCAGGAAAGGATGGCAAGAGGCAAATGGTATATTTAGATACAGCCTTTGACCCTCTCTTATCAGGGGGATATAAGCAGCACACCTACGCTAATATAACAAGTTGCTCCTGACAATGGATTTCAACAGTGACTGCATCTCTAGTCCAATTAACCGATAATGAGAACTGGCTGACAGCACAGGAGGGACTAAATTCCTCTCTAACATCATTAAACGTGGAATAGATGACGAGTCACCAAGCACTGAGTTCACATTTGGCCCCAGGCCTGCTCCTGCCATTCAAACCATTCCCGGCAGCAGCGGAGGGGCACAGTGTGGGGCCTGCTGGTGACAGCCATTACCCAGGTAGGACATTTCTCCTGTGTGAAGGCACTGTATGTCTCTTCCTGGCTTCCTACCACATGACTGTTTCCAGCCTAGTTGAGATGATATGAAAAGGGAAGAGGGCACAGAGCCAAATGCTGTGCTTTAGCAATTTGCCAGTTGCTAGGGCTCACTCTAGCTGTGCACTACAAAGGCACTCTGGTTTGGTGAAGTTTCCAGCCACTGGCTCGTCTCTTCAGCGCTGCATACAGGGTAAAGCACTGTCACCAAGCTAAATGGGATAAATGGTGCCTAGAATCCCTGCCTTCCCTTGTTCCCTTGTGCATGGGAAGAAAGAACAATCCTTCCCGCAAGGAAATCGCGACACAGCGAAGGAGGAGGAGGCTTAACAGGGGCAAAATGCCATGTCCAGCATGGTGAAGGAAGTTTAGGCAGAGGTGGAGTGGTATGCAAAGCATCAGAAGATGCCATTTCTAAACCCCCTAAAATGGGCAGGGAAAGTTGAGTGCAGACAATGTGTGGGATAAGGAAAGGCAGGTTCTGAAAGGGGTCCCTTCCACAGGATACAGTGGTGCCAAAGGAAGATATTTAAGATCCAGAAACAAGAAGACAGACTGAAATAATCCCCCCATGGACCTACAAAACAAACTCCACCTAATCTTCCTCTCTCTTTCCATTGCCCTGATTGTCCCCAGCCACTCTTTTCCAGGCAGCCACACAGGGACTGGCAACAAACACCCCTGGCAGAACACAAGGAGAGCAATGCAACATAGCCAATATGCCGGCTCTACTGCTGCGTCCCCTCTTGTTTTAAATCAATAGTTTATGACATCTACAAGGGGAAACTGTAAATTTAATTTTGTCCCCTGCAGTGTGATTCATATCTTGTTTGCTGGTAACATAATGAATGTGTTTGCCCTCTAGACCCCCTGCCCAGTAGACCAATTTAAGGATAAAGGGAGAGAAAATAGCAAAGTACAATTAGGGAGGTCGATTAATGCTGGATTAACCAGTAGCTCAGCTAAAGATAGCTTTACACCACATACATAAGGGGCAAGGGAGAGAGGGAGATAGAAGCCCACAGAAGGACTAGAGAATCAGATAATTTTTCTTAGGAATAAAACCAGGTGACAGTTACAGGTGACTTCGAAGGCGCACGCTGCTTCCTAAACAACTGATAGAGCCTTGCATTACCTGCCAGCCTAAAGCCACAAAACTGCAGATGCTTTGCCACACTTGGTGCTCATCAGGTGTGATCTAGAATACAAGCCAAACTGCCCCAAGGACACAAGTTAAACCTTTCTGAAACCCATAGGCTTAACTGCTCTACAAAAGCTCCTTGAGGTTGTCACCATAGTAGTTAAAGTGCGCATGAGCCGGGAATCGCTCAGAAACCTTGCTGGAAATGCAAATGGCAATGGAACAGTGAGGGTAGAAAACGTGACGGCACTCCAGAGCTAACAGAGAGGAGAGCACCAAAGAGCAATGGAGATGACCCAGCAGACGGAACCCAGGGAGAAGGTTTCTCACATCAGGGTGCTCTCTGAAAACCAGCTGGAGCGGTGGGTGAAGAAACAGCTCTGATTATGTGTACCCTCTGCACCACAGAAAGCAAGACTTGATACATTCTTGTGAACAAAGAGACCTTGCCAGAGAAACCTGACTTCATTGCCAATTTCTTTTTCCAGCTGGCGTAACCAACAAAACTCCAAATGAGTTTGGCTAGGTAGATAGGGCAAAAGAAATAATAATATTTTTGGCCAAAATCTAGAGCCAAACTTTGCAGCTAGGTCTTAGCTTTACAAAGAGACGAAGCACAACCCCCCCCACAAAATCCCAAGGAAACCAGAAAAAGGGCAAACCCATTAACCTGCAAAGAGGAGATCAAATGCCAAGGGATTTGGATCTGTAAAGCCATGGTCTAGAGCTTTCAGTTCATGTCTCTCTACTTCGTGGTTACAAAAGAGTTGCTAATACAGCATGTCTAGCAATACTTCAGTGCTTCTGCTCTTTGAATTAAAACGAAGCAGTGCAAAAGTATACGGAAATTAAAAGAAAAATAAACTCTCAGTTCCCAGAGAAGGCTTAGGTAAGGGGCTAAGGACAACCCTGCTGTTTCGGAATTGATCTGCCCCTCTTTACTTTAAAACAGTGTATTTTCCAGCTTTAGCTACCTCTTTAAAACAATATCTTACATTCAGCTTCACTGAACGCTCCCCATGGGTAAGCATTTTTAGATGGATACAATGTGATCTTTACCAGTTGCTGCAAATTGGCTCTGAGGGCACCTTTATGTGTCAGTTCTGCCTATTTTCTTTACAGGGAGACAGGAATGGAGAGGATGAGGGGAAAGGGCTTTACAAATAAAACAAACAATAGGAGAAGAGAAAACAAAGTCACAGCAGAGTCATACATTCTGACCTGAAACCAGGGTTCCTCATCCCAGCACCATAACAATCTCCCTGACATCAGTTGCAGATGCTGATCAGACACACATGCAGGGAGCTACATTCATGCACAAATGTGCAGTTTGCACTGTTTGGGAGTGACCACTTTGGGATGCTCCCCTCAGATCGTGAGTGACAGCCAACAAGCTGTGGGGAGGCAGCACATAACTGAGTGTGCAAGAAACATGGGCATCACTCAGGTTTAGCTGCATCTAAACCAGCCATGGGCAAAGCATCTCAGGTTCAGCCCTTGCCCCTTCAATTCTTCCTGGTATCCTCAAATTCACCAGGCTTTAAAGACTTTTGATAAAGTGGGGTAGAACGATACAAAACCACATCAATATTTGGACCCCATAACAACACAATATTCTGGGCACAGGTATCTTAATCTGGTCTACTCTATTGTTTGAGGGCAAGACTGAAGGAAACAAGGTTATGACCAGAGAGAATAGAGATGTAAATCCTTCTACGCATGTAGAGTTTGTAACAGCAAGACACAGCTCTTCACTAGAGAGATACTGTTTGGTTTCAGTCCACTGAAAATACTGGGCATCCTACAAGACAGCAGATGCAGTCACTGTCCCTGGGCCTGGAGCAAACATTACTGTCCAATATGCTGCTACAGTAAAGCTTGGATGAATGATACAGCTGCAGCCTGTGCAGGGGTACTGCTGGGTCCACAAAGCAGTCTAGGCTGGAAAAGACCTCCAAGATCATTGAGTCCAACCATTAACCTGACACTGCCAAACCCTCACTAAGCCATATTCCCAAGTGCCCCGTCTACATGTCTTTTTAATACCTCCATGGATGGGGAATCCACCACTTCCCTGGGCAGCTGTTCCAGTGCTTGAAAACCTTTTGGGTGAAAAAATGTTTCCTAATTTCCTTTCTAAACTTCCTTTGGCACAACTTTAGACCACTTCCTCTTGGCCTGTTATTTGTTACCTGGGAGAGGAGGCCAACCCCCACCTGGCTGCAGCCTCCTTTCAGGCAGTTGTAGAGTGATAAAGTCACCCCTGAACCTCTTCTTCTCCAGGCTAAATGTCTCCAACTCTCTCAGCCTTTCCTCACAGGACTTGTGTTCCAGACCCTCCACCAGCTTTGTTGCTCTTCCCTGGGCACATTCCATCACCTCGATGTCTGTCTTGTAGAACGTGTAGTGACGTCAGGGACAACAACAGCAGCAACAACAACAACAAAGCGAAGGCCCAAGATTCTGTGTTCCATAAAAATGCACAGTCAGGGTGTCTATCAGAGCTATGGCTGTCTGTGTGATGATGTTCAACAGTGAGATGCCACTTCTGCCCTTGCAGGCCGGGTTGGCGCTTGTGTCTTTCCTTGCCTACACCAGGGAATCTGTGACTGTGCCTTCACAGCACCAGTGCCATGTGGCCAACATCGCCTGAAGTGGCAGCTTCTGCTCTGTCCCTGAACATACGGGTACAGGTTAAGGACAGTAGCGTGGGAAGGATTTAGGGAGAGCAAGACTTTTCTCTTCTGCATTTTTAGATGGAAAAAGTAAACAATTTTTTTCCTCTACTGGCCTCCATCTGTCTTTCCCGCTCTTGTCCCTCACGCGCACACCTTCCTCTGTCCTTACACTGCAATTACGTTTTGTAGAGTTTTGTCCTTCCAGGACAGTGTTTCCTGCCCATTTTGAGAGCCTAACATACTGATTAAACACTTCTTGGTCTTCACAGTCTCATACTTTTTAGTACTGACAGTTTAATTTCCAGGCTCCAAGTTTTTCTGATTCAAAAAATGCCAGATTGTGCATTGTCATGGTTAAAATCAAATTGTTCCCATTTATTTTCCAGGGTTGGACAGCTGTCTGAAGACTTTTTTTTTGAGACCCAAAAGATTGTTTCTTAGTATTTGAGACTGCAGTTTGTAACTACAATTGGTATCAAGTGTAGATTCTCCACAATTAGCTATTAAAAAAATAAGAAGTTTTCTTTTGTTTTTCTGTTAAGAAGCATTCAAAATTACTTCCCAACGTATCCACCTTATCTATGATAAACAGCACATAATTTTCAACAAAAGAACCAATGGTGATTCAGGTTATGAACCAAAAGCACCAAAGAGAAGACACACTGAGACCCATTACTCTGACATCGTCATCCTTTTTGTGAGGTTCTTGAGGTCAGGTAACAGCTGCAGTTGGCAAGGGCTCCTATTTTTCTTCTGTATTGGTGGATAATACTGTATTTGCTAGTCTTAGGTGAACAGAAGAGTAAAAGGAATTGGTTAACATCTACAGAAACAAAGAGCTGAGTCTGAATAGCTGTGGTTCATGTTCTCATGACACTTGCTAGTTGTGGGCATTTGTCAGCTTGCTGGGTGTCACATGAAAATTTGTTAACTGCTAAGGCTGATTCTTACCAGACAGCAAGCTATTTGTTATTCATAGGACTGGCCAAAATAATTAAAATAAATTAAACAGTGCATGATAAATTTTGAAGTTCTGTAATCTGTTCCCATGTTTTATTACAGTCTTTTAATTTCTTTTTTTCTTTTTTTCTTTTTTCTGCAAGAAAGAGCCACTCCTGAGCAGATAACGGTCTTGTCATTAAGTTATTTGGTACATGCAAGATATGGGTACAAGGCTCTGCCTGATTTCTATACAAATGCCTGGATGGAGTTTTCTACATACCACACAAGATCCCCACTCATTAAGTTGCTGGCCATTTCGACCCTGTCTATGTCTCACCTTTTCACCAGAAATTTAAATGCGGGGCTTGAAAAACTGAAGATCACTGCGTATAAACCCCATACGTTTCTGTGAAATGTTTCCATTTTGACATGCCAGTACTTCAGATGGAAAAAATATCCCAACAAATTAACTGAAAAAAAATATTGACCGGTATTTTAGTTACTCAGTTGAGAAAGACAAGAATTAGCATGATCTTCAGTTAACCAATAAAAGAGTGCAAATATTAAGCAAGTAATGATTCACTGAAGCAAACAGGTGGTAAAGAACAGCTGGAGGCCTAAAAATTACTCCTTTTTAGTGAGTACTTATCAAGCCCTAAAGCACTGGAAGAAAATCTGAAGCTGCTTACAAACAAATTGCTTATGACACAGTGACAATGCTTTAACACTTCTCTGCTTTTCTCATATCCCTATTCTTCCCACCACCGCCTCCAAGTGAGAACTTCCCCTGTATCGGGTGCTGCATGCTGAAACAACAGCAGAACCTGGCCCTGACAAGTCAGATTTATAACCAATATTTCAGGCTTCTCTAACACTGGGCTAGAGGGTCAGCAGTAGCTTGTAGGGATACAGTGACACTACTGAAATCAGTCCATGTGCTACCCTGACTCCAGCAATCAAGTCTCACAAGTAACATCACTCCCATTGGAGTCTGGCACAACAAATGCCCCCAGTCTTTGAAGAGAAAGAGACAAAGAGGTGCATACTAAAATGGAGCTGCCAGCCAGCCTGTGGGCATGGGCAAAGGGATTTTGTCATGCTGCTGAGAAAAGACTATTACCCCAGGCCCTGCTTGCAAAGCTGGGAGGTCTCACTTTCAGAGCATGTACCTCAGACCATAACCCACTCACCCCAAGCCAGACACTACTCTGCCCATTAAATGCCGATTGTACAAAGTAAAACTGAACAGTGGATAATTAATGCTTGTGAAACACATTGGAAAGACATGAAATGCCCTCACTGCTCCAGGGGGCTGAAGCAAAGAGGCTGTGCTCAGTCCCCTACTGCCTGCAAGCACCAGGCTTCACTGTTTGCTGCTTCATCTCAGCTGAAGGGACACAGGTCACTTTTTATCTATGGCTAGCAAAGCTTGATTCTTTACTGAGTCCGAGGAAAGATGAGGTTATCCCCAGAGCACCAGGAGAAGGCCTGAGTGAAACATCTAATTCCCTGTGATGACTAAGTAGAAAGTCAGGGTCTGGAAGAAATCCTTCCTTGGCTAAACATGCCTCAGATGTCTGGGCAGGTGGACATCTGAGCAAGACCCCAGCTCACGCAGGATGCTTGTAAGAACGTGGAAATTAATGCAGATGTCCCAGGCCTTAGGCTACCAGGATAATCACCACCCTTGAGGATGTCTTCTCAAGAATATTCCACCTGTATTGCAAGGCATAAAACAGGTTTTGGGACACATCACCTGCTTTCTAACTTCAAAACCTGCTGTGGAAGCTCCGTCTTCTCCACACAGCTTGAGCTGGGCAATTGCCTTCTACCAAGAGGCTGAACTGCCCCTAAGGCAGCAAGTACTGGTTCTCCAGATAGAAATTACAGTGGTCTAAATCCTGGATGGCTGAGACTCCAGTGGTTGTGTGAGACCTGCCTACCAACTCAGAAGAAATACCCTCTGAGGATAAGCCATTTCCTAGATGACTAAGTGCCCATTCTGGAGGCCCAGAAGTCTGCTTGCAGGTGGTTGCAGTGGGAAAACCAGTAGGCAGACAGGCTGTTGAGCCTTGACCCTGTCCTCATATCGAAGCAAAATAGTTTAGGTTGAGAGTAGTATAGGGAAGATGCTTGCTGGCTGCTGAGGAAAATGAAATGAGCTCAATCTTTGGCACTGCTGATCTATTTCTGGTCAGAGCGAAACACATTTAAACGTGATGTGGGGATTGCTGAGCAAGCCACTTGGAGTTATATGTGCCACTGCTG
Source organism: Tichodroma muraria (assembly GCA_013390105.1). Lineage (NCBI taxonomy): Eukaryota > Metazoa > Chordata > Aves > Passeriformes > Sittidae > Tichodroma > Tichodroma muraria. The sequence goes on along the minus strand of WAAG01068875.1, from coordinate 8,513 downwards.
CCTCAGACTGCTGCTTCATCTCCTATTCATGCAGATGGTTGAGTAACAAATGATACATGCTCAGGAGCCGACCTCCAACAGCAGGGGAAACGAGAAGGACCACAATCCTCAGTGCAGAAGCTGCAGGAAGACAACAGTTCATTGTGCTTCCACAGGCAGAAGTATTCGTGAGGAGAATCTCTTTCTTATGTTTGCCTGTGGTTCCTCCTTGAGTTGGTGATTTACAGTGCTCTGTCAGCACATCAGTCTTACTTTTTATTTTTCTGTTGCTTTCCTGGTGTTTCACTGCTTCTTCTCCTGCATTGGAGGCTATTACGTATCACCTGCTCTGGTCAACAAATGAGCCAGCAGCACATCTCTGCACTTTCACAGCTAGTGACTGAACTCCACAGCTTTGATGGGCCAGTTTTGTGAAAAGGAAAACAGTGTGGGAGAGGGCAAAGACTGCACTTAGGTCCACAAGGAGAACCAAATTCCGTTCAAGCTGATAATCCTGGGGTAGCAAGAAAATCAGATGTGTTCCATGTGGATTCATTGCAAGTTGGGGTCAAACACAAGAACAACTGGTGTTCTTCTAGAACCTTCCTCCTTGTATCCTGTGGTCCCAGCCAGCTGGATGATCAACCTCACTGCCTGAATAAGCCAGGTAGGGAGCTGGCTGGGTTTAATCTCCGAGGCTCCAAATCTAAGCCCTTGCCCAGCATCTCCAGTACTGGAGCTGACCAGCAAGTTCTCAAATGCTAACAAAAGCTTTGCCTGAGCAGCAGCCCCCTCCTGTTTCCTGCACCATATTCTCTGCAAATGCCTCACAGCTCTGTGTGTTTCCTCAGGGGGCTTTTCAGAAAGGTGACAAAAAGGACATCAGAACCACCTCTCTCTGCAACTGCTGCCATGCAGAACCTTGTAGGAATAGCTCATATTAATAGCTGCAGGTTAATATTTGTCATATCCTCTTCAATTTGCCTGTGATCACTGCAAAGGCAAATACAGAAGCAAATCCCCAGGGATGGCCATCTTGTGTGCACAGAAATAAATACCAGGGAAGGGCAGAGGACAGTGCTCGTGACTTTGTGTGGCAGAGCACTTACAAGCCAGTGCAGGTGGGGGCATGGAGGAATGGCAGCATTATGAGCATGCTGAGTGGGTGCAGCAGGGTGTGCTCACAACTGGGAAGATGCACACGAACACATCCAGAGGATCACTGAGTTCAGGCAAGGGCATTCCCATTCCCATGATTGGCAGCAGGAATGAGAGTAGGTGAGGGTAATGTGGAGCGTGGTGGCTGTGTGGGACAAGTTGCACAGAGTGAGGCAGGGCAAGTGCTTGTGGTGGTGTGAGAGGGGAAACCATGAGCATGCAGAAGAATTTATTTCTGAACCTTTCCCTATAAAATGATACAGAGAAGCACAGTTTAACCTGAACCTCCGACCCTTCGCTTGGAGGGTTAAGTACTGAAAACGTTCTTTCCCTTGAATATTTTCAGCACACAAAAGCTGATTCTTTAGCCTGTGTGGAGCAGGAGAGAAAAGAGGATGGAGAGTCACAGAGCTCCAAAATGTGCAAATTCTGGGAGAAGTACAGAACACCTGAACTAAACTCTTATTTGCAGAGTGGTACCCAGAATGCTTTCTGCCACTTTGCTCTTAAATGCTACACTTCTAGAGGGTCACCCTAACCTAATTAAGTTTCTGTATCTGGTTAAAGCAACAGCTGCACAGTGCACATGAGTTCAGGGGAGGCTGAAACCAAGAGACACGTTCTACATTTGCTTCTCTAGTTGTGGCTGAGCTGCCTATGGGGAGACTCAGTTTGGACAATTGCTGGGAAAACAGATTTGTGTTTTGGTACAGCGGTGCAGCCAGTGTGGCTGGGAACACGACATTAGCTGTTAACTCCCAGCGCGCCAAATGGAACTGTAGGCTTGCTGGCTGGAAAGAGCAACACACATGGTGGAGAGCCACAGACAGCCTCACTACATCATTCAGTTCTGACCCTTCATGAGGTGACCTTGAATGCATTGCCTTTGAGTTCCACAGCCTTGGAAACCCTTCCATGCCAACACGCTCACTGAGATAAGAGGTCCTGACAAGAGGAATTACATTGTCCTGGAAAGAGAAGGACTGAGAGCACACAATCAGGGTTGATTGTAAAGCATTGAGTGACATGCTCAGCATTCACAGGACACACACAGAGCACAATGGTCCCACCAGCATGTCCCACATGTCCTGTTTGCTCAAGTTAGTTTGGAGAAGATCTTGAATCCCTTTGGTTTCATCTGTTGCTGCCTTCTGCCCAGGACAAACACATAACTACCAGTACTATAACACAGGGGTTTAGGTTAGGAGGTAGCTTTAGAAACCCTCTCGGCAGCATTGCAGAGTAACGCTGAGAAAACAATGACATGACCACAGCCAGAAGAGACTCCTCATTAGGATGTAGCAAAATTTTCCTGTTCGAAACATACAGCTGATGCCCTGAACCATCCTGGAGAAAGCAAAGGAAAGGAACAGACAATTTCAAGTAATCAGCTTCCTTGCAGCAGTTTCCTTCTCCTTATTTATAGCCACTCTATGATTCAGTCAGGCTGGAACTGTGAGTGCAAACACATTTTCTTTGCTCCTGGCTCTCCTTGGACTTCATTTGCACAGCAAAGCATCACCCAGTGCCAGAGATTTACGATATGTACAAAGCCCAAACAAGGCTGGATCTGAACAGCCACATATCCTCCAAATTTCATGGCGGGAAACGTGCCTCTAGTGGACTCCCGAGTAGCTCATGTCAGATTCACTGATCTTCACTGCAGCTGTGCATGGGGAGGGGCAACTCAGTCTGCTCCAAGGTAGCAGATCCTCAACAAACTTGAGCTCAGCTTCAAGCCTAGAAAAAGCTCCTAGATGGACCTAACCTTTTGTCAGCAAAACATCTGGACCTGGAGACTTACAAACTGACACAGACTCAGATCCAGTGCCAAATTCTGTAAATCAGCTCTTCGTACTTCATGTTACAAGTTTCACGCTTGTAACAGTGGGTTGCACCAAAAAATCTATAGTGGCCATGTGTCTCGTCCTGAAAGCTTGTGAAACACTTGTCTGGGACTCAATGCTTTACAGGTGAGGTTGCTCTTCATCAGGATGGCCCTAATCTTCATTGTTTCTATGTGGGAGCACCCTTTAGGCTTCAGTGAGGACCATGAAGTTGTTGTCCTGGGGCTCGTATAAAATCCCAGCAAAAAGACATTTCCTGTCCAGAACTAGACTGGATTCTACCTGTCTCTAAGCTCACAGTTCCCTATACTACAGATGTCTACAAGACTGTCATTCTTCAACCTCTCCCCACACCTACCACAGCCCACAAGTGATAAAAGAATTTATAAGATGAGGAGTCTCTCGTCTGTCCATTGCTTTTTTTCAAAGCTAGAGAAAAAAAGTAATGATCTTGTTCTGGAAGAAAATCAAAGGCTGCCAACAACAGCATGATATGTCAGCTCTTTTAATTTCATTTATTTATTTATTTAATCCAGTTGCTTTAATCCTTGGAGTTTAAAGGCAAAGAATGAATGCAACGTGCTGTAAAATGAAGAGCATGTGACAGTATCAAAGAGTGAAACCAAAGGAAAGGGGGTGTGTGTATTGGGGGAGCCTTGTTAGGAGACACATTAAGGCAATCCAGCTGATAGATGAAGCCTTTTATAAATGAAGAGTAGTCTTCATGTCACTCTTTATCTTTCTTTTTTGTTTTAACCATTGTCTCTCTCTTTCACCTCCCCTTGCATTCCTATCCTGCCTCTCCTCTTGTCATCTCCTGCCATAGGTCCCACTTTATATTTGAACTGTAGGGCTGCTGTGGCCACGGAATTATAGTCTCCCTCTGCTGAGGATAGCAGAGTCTGTGCTTCAACAGGCCATGGTAGCACCTGCCACTGTGAGACCCTTCAAAGAGACGAAAATGCACCTTACTCCCGTCAGGCTGGGATGCTGGTTCCTCTCGGTCTTCTGGAGCTATAAACAAGGCATGGCAATCAATCACAGGCAGTGGGAGCCTGGTCTCCAGGGGATTTTGGCATGGAGGTGGGATACATGCATCACAGAAAAGCTGCTGCGCTGTATGTAGAAGTTGCAGTAGGAAGGTAGATAGGTAGGGAGGGGGAAAGCAACCCAGAAATGCTTTTTATCCTTGATAGAAGAGCAGAAAGACAAGGAAACAGAATCACCACATTCTTTTCTTTCATTCAGTCTTGACATCCCTGGAAAACAACTCCGGTGGAAAAACTTCTTTTGGGTACTGTTTGTGATGAGATTCAGCAGGAGTGACTCAGTTCTCATTGTCTCATACACACACACACACCCCCTCACACATTGCTTATTATCTGTGATCTTTCTACACAGTGGATGCAAATGCCAGGCCTGCCTCCTTTGAAGCCTCCTGGGCTTGGTCAAACAGGAGAGTTTTACGCAGACCCTGTTTCCCCCGGCAGCCTTCGTGCCTCCCCGTGGCTCTCCCCCAGCAGAGGTTGCACAGCCTCACACACCAGCACAAACCTCTGGCTCTGGCTGTATCCAAACCAGGCGTCACACCTCACTAGAGACCAAGCCATGACATCTCAGTACTGGCAAGCAGAGTTGGAGGGGAATTACCTTCTCTCCCCCTTCCAGAGACTGGCCCTTCAAAATCGTATGACAGAGTCTAAATGTTACTTTCTTCCAGCCTGAGGCATACTTGACCCCTATCCCCAGAAACATTTATCATGGTTTAACCCCAGCCATGAACCAAGCCCTAGGCAGTTGTTTGTTCACTGCCCTACCAGTGGGATCAGGGAGAGAACTGGGAGGGTAAAAGCTGGAAAACTCATGGTTTGAGATAAAGATAGTTTAACAGGGAAAGCAAAAGCTGAGCACACAAGCCAAGCAAAGCAAAGAATTAAATCACCATTCCCATGGGCAGGCAGGTGTCCAGCCATCCCCAGGCGAGCAGGGCCCCATCACGTGTAACAGTTATAACAGTTACTTGGGAAGACAAACACCAACATTCCAAATGTCCTTCCCTTCTTCCTTCAGCTTTATATACTGAACGTGATGTCACAGGGAATGGTCATAGGGAATGGTCCCTCTGGTCAGTTTGGGTCACCTGTCCTGGCTGTGTCTCCTCCCAGTTTCCCAGGCACACCCAACTTCCTTGCCAGCATGGAAGTACAAGAAGCAGAAAAGGCCTTAGCTCTGTGTAAGCCCTGCTCAGCAGTAGGAAAATTATCTCTATATCATCAACCCTGTGTTCAGCACAAATCCAAAACAGCTTCTTACCAGGCACTGGGAATACAATGTAAGTGTACTCCAGGCAAAACCAGCAAAAGCTCCCTGTGAGGTCCCAAGGCCACAGACCTATGACCTGGAGAGTGGCGACTGTCGAGTGACTGAGCGGGGACGTGATGTGAGGCTGGCGGTGGCTGGGGTGGATGTGCTGCAACAAGACCCATGAGCAACCCCAGCTCTTCCCTAACCAGAGGAGCTCCTGTGGTGGGGACTGGCAAAGGCAAGAGTGGCTAGCACACACAAGGCAGGCACTTTAAGTTCTGTCAACAGCGGGCCACTGGGCGAACCACTTTTACGCACAGCTCTGTCTCTGATGGCGTGGGATGTGTGACTTCGGGAGCACAGGAGGGAGTGACAGGTGGGTTGGCAGATTCTGTGCTGAGGCTACTGCACTCTGACCAGTCTCTCTGGTTTTCTAGTTCCTGGAGTGTGTTGCTTAGGATCTGTATGCAAGGTGTCACAGTCTCAAAGTCGATTAAGTAGACTTCAAAGAGACTGCTAATTTCATACAATGATTATAGAACTGGTCAGTCTCACAGAGGGGCAGCAAGCATTATATTATTAATTCTTGCAAGATGCAGGTGATCTGAGATCTTTGCAAGAAAGGCAGTGTAAGAAGGGCCCAGAAAACTAATTTCTCCAAGGTGCAGTTTGCTTTTTGCCAAAAAAGCCCCAGTCCTAAAGGAACAAGAAAAAAGAAAGAGGAGAGACCCAAAGGCAAATGCCATAGAGCAGGCAGAAGGCAGGTTGGACTTAAAGGGCCACTGGGGTCAGAACAGAGGAGGCACTTGTTCCCCTAAGAACAAGTGTTCTGCATTGGTGTGAAATGCAGCACGCACCAGAGTCATGCAAATGCATGCCAGCAGGACCTGCGCACTGCTGCTGGAGCACAGGTCACTCCAAGGTGCAGAGGGACACACAGGACGGACACCATTTAAGTCAGGTGGTTTTTATCTTTCCAATACCAAAAAATAAGGAGACGATTTTCAAAATGCATTGACTGTCAAGCAGGAGTCTAGAACAACTAAATGTGATACTTAATTAAACATCTATACTTCCATGGAATGTAAGATTTGCCTCCTTTCTTCTTTTTTAGTACAGGAAGCCCAGAGATAAAACCTTTAAGTTATGAGCAACTATACCCTGCTGAGAAAAGTGATAGAGTGCTATGCTCCAGAGAACTTAACCAGGCCCCAGAAAATATGGAGTTGACACCTAGAAGGTTTTCTTCTTATTATTGCTGCTGTTATTATTATTATTATCATTACTATTTTTCCTGACACTAAAACTCTTCCCATCATGTTCCCAGAGGGAGACAAACAGTGTATGTCTGCATGTTAACAGGAATAAATGGGGCCACTCTACTTTCCTGATGCACAGGGTTCAATTGCTGGAGGAACTGCTGGAAGCAGGCATGCTTTAGGGAATGCCAGGAAGGGCTGTAGGGCTCATGGATTTTGCACAGGAGAGAAACACAAATACAGGCCTTGGGGATGCATGGTCAGAGCTCAGCTCTGCTACTGACTTGACCAGCTTGAGCAAGTTACTTAGGGTCCTGTGCTCTGGCTGCTTCCTTGCAACAGTTCAGGAGTTATAGGATGACGACCCATGCTATTCCAGGGACATGGTAAGAAAAGAGCCTAAATGTTTCTGGCATGGTGATAAAATGGATCAGAGAGTGATAAAAATACTTCATACAAGGTGGGAAATGGCCTAGAGGGAGATTTCCTACATTGCCTGATTAGATGAAGCTGCAGAGATTAGGTGCAAAACCCAAAGGTGAGGAACCAAAATCTGAAGTCTTTTGGTTTGCATCATCATTTACTGTGGCCATATGAAAAAGCCACCAAAAGAGGATGTAAGAATTTTTCATTTCTAAGATTTCCTCATCTATATTTACGTAATGCCTTAATGTGAGTGAACGATTGTGCATGGAATGGGACACTGGAGTGAAGAAACATGTCAGGCATAGAGCAGGTTGTAAGAGAGCCAAAACTCAGGTTGTGAATTTGAAGTGTCAGTGGTTTCAAATGTGATTGGATATTACTTTAAACTTGGGGGAAAAAAAAAAAAAGGCATTGATGACTTTCCCATTGATGTGAATAGAGATCAAAGATCCATTTGCTTCCCAGGGGGCCATGGAGACAAAGCCTGACACAGCACAGAAGAGAAAAGCTGTTGTACAGGTTAAACAAATGCTCTGTATAGCTTTGTGTCTTGCCTCCCACAGTGACCAAAAGCTCATGCCAAGGGATGCCTAGAAGTTAAGAAGCATAGATGATACTTTCCTTGAGTATTCACCCACAGTGTTTCTCTCATGTTTCTAATACCATCTTCTACTGTAGATGGTATTACATCTTCTACAGGAGAAGATTTCTCCTGTCGTTTACCTGACTTCCCTTTTCCAAGACAGAGGACTGCAAAACACCTTAGACAAGAAATGCCTCTGTACATGCACCTTATCTTTACCCAGAACTCACGGGCCTGTGAATTCTCTGAAAACACTGCCATCCTAAAAAGGCAGAGGATAAACTTGGTAGGCTTTGTTTCTCTCCTCCTCTCAGCTGCTTCATTTCCTATCACTTTGAAAGCTGCGGCAGCCATAAGCCACAGGTTCAGATGTGGGGCTTGAGGCATGGGGTGAAGGAGAAAACACAATCTCTTCTCCTGGGCTGCAGCACATCCTAATGATTCTCGGCTCTCTGTAAGTCAGAGGGGCCACTGAACCTTGCCAGGACAATAGTGGCACTTGGGAGCATTTCCTGATAGTGCCTTCTCCTAAGGATCTTTGCTGGAGCGGACACTGTGCCCAAATTCACCTCTGTGATCGTCCAGGTGCTATGGCTGAGGAAATTGCAGAACTGGATTAAGTTTCCCTATCCTCATAAAGACATAAAAAGTCCCACCCATTCACTGTGGGTTCTCCTGTCACATCCAATCACACCTACTGACTTCAGCTGGTGTGAGAAGAGACCTCTCTCCCTCTTCTTGGAGACCTGCTCCGCTGCCAGGGCTTCAGCCAATCTCATCATCAGGGCACCTTAGTGTATCTTCTTTTGGTAATGACACCTCACATCTTACAGTTACACAGCCTGGAGCCAGCCCCCCACTCCCACCCCCAAAAAGCCCTCATGTCCTTCATGGTGTTTACCCTTTGAATGCTTCCAGTCCAGAGAAAAGCCCAGCACACAGAGAAGGTCTGCCAAG